>UELX01000616.1:0-68347 GCA_900480035.1 Eupelmus urozonus | reverse complement strand
CCGTTGCTGATGCACACGTGCGTGAGCGGGGAGAGTTTGGAGCTGGCCTTTTTTTTTTGTGGTGCGAGAAAGTTGCGGTTGGCGAATTCCGCGACTGCTGCTGGGTTTTTTTTTTGGGGGAGAGGGAGGGGTACCGATTTTTTTTCGAGAGGAATAGTTGCAAACGTTTTGAAATCTGCTGAACATTCTTTGCTCTGCGCGAGTGGCCGGCTTGAACCTGTCTGTACATGTGGATAAAAATGTGAAACAATAAGTGATTGTTGGAATTATTCAGTTATTCGATTGATGGATTGTATATAAAATTATTAATAAGTAATGTTATTTTTATAGTATATACTAAAGATTCAGAGTAAAAGAAATTCATTAGAAAGTTAAAAAAGTCTACTTTAGCAAGATAAATTTTAGCGGGGCTGCGATTCACAAACGACAACTCGACTTTTTCTAAAGGCTTACGAATTAGAGCACAATATAAAGCATTTCAGCTAGTATAAAAAGCACCTTTCATAGAGCATCAGGACGGCCCTGCAGGGCATATCTCTAGATTGCACGTAGCGAACACGTAGCTATACACTAGAAGTTTAAAAATTAATGTAACGAATGCCGCTGATGAATTCGCTGTTTTTTCCTCCTTTTACTTAAATTCCCGCGTAAAGCCGATCGTAAGCTCTTGATCTCGCTCTCAAGTTATCTTTTGCCCCGACTCTATAGCCCCTGACATTAAAAATGTCTAATTGGTGCAAAAGCAGTAAGTGCGCTGCATGCTATTATCGCAGTTTTTTAGAAAGCAAAGCGAGATTCTACGTCAATCGTGAATCTCAAAGTGAAACTTCAACTTGTCTTCATGGATATGTTATATTCGCGTTCTTAATTTTGTAAACTAAATTTAAAAGGATGATATATATATATATTAGATGGAAGTTTTTATATTTGACTTATCTATACAGGACAGTAATTAATATAACGTTTGTAATAACTTGTAATTTTAAATGTAATCCAATACAGAAGAATTTATTAATAAGTAAAACTTTCTCATTTTCCTCAACAAAAGTTTTATATCATAAGTCATTTAAAAGAATCGTTAAATAAATAATCACATAAAAGTAAATATATCGATTACTTATTACAGCATAATATTATATACTGTCATTTTTACTGAATAAGCTATAAAGCCTTTGATATAGCTGAAAATCCTTCGATAAAAGGCTTTCCAGAGCTTAACTTGAAAAACCCTCTTGAGGGGAATATAAGTATAAGAAGAACATCAAATTGGCATGGTATGACCTAAAAAAAATATTTGAAAGTAAATAGGTATGTATATGTGTATGTCTATAAATACAGCCTTCAGACGCATAACATTTATTAATTTACCATTACTTTATTTTATCTAATACTTTAATTCCCTAAATAATATAAGTTTTATTCAAACTAATCACGCACAGAAATTAAACAAAAATAGCCAAAACATGTTTGCAAAAAAACGACATATTTTCTCATACATTATTAGCAACAGCCTCAGCATCGAAATCTCCCGAAACGCCGCAATAAATAACAGCTAATCTCGTCCGAATTAAGTTGTAACCGAGGACACCGCACGCATCGCCATCAGCCCCCGTAATTACGTTCATCTCATTTAAAAGACAGCAGCTCGATGCTCCCACCCGCGCACGCATCTGTCCATAATCTATAGCCGGCGAAAACACAAGCGTGCGCGCTCTTGGCCCTTATTATTACATCAGTTCTCCTTTGAGGCTGGGTATCAAGCTAATTGAGTCGAGCTCGCTTAAGGGCCGCCTGTGCTCTTCTCCCGTCGTCACGCATCGCGCACGAAAGTGCACCTCTCCCGGCCTATTTGCGTCACTCCGTTGCCGGAGAGATAAAATCTCATATTTATTTTACGCGAGCCGCCCTCTCGAGCTGTATATACCCACGAGCTCGGCTCGTGCTTTGTCTTTGCGGGGAGCACACGCGAAGGCCTATTCATTGAAAAGCCCGCCGCGCGGTTAAGTCGTTTAGCGTCACTGTCGCGGCTCTCTGGACGTGCGGATCTTTGTGGGACGCCGAGGACAAAAGGAGCAGTGGAAACGCGCAGGAGTGCGAGGCGATTATTTTGAACGCTCGCAAGAATGGTTTATGTATTCTGAATTAGAAAAGTGACTAAATCTGAAGGAGAGGCTGAGATTAGCCGAGAGAGGAAGTTCTGATTTTTTTTTTTAAATTTGGAATCAGCGGAGCGTTTTAGTGAAATAGGCCAAATACAGAATTTTTATAGCTTTTGTTAATAAAATTCAAATAATACTTGAACCAGTTCGTTTTGGTTTCAGGAAGTATAAGTAAAACAGTTGCATGAGTCTGGAATGTTAAAAAATTAAAATGCCCTCATTTTTATTGTATGTTCTAATTAATCTTATCACAGCATACAGTATTCTAATATAGAGTTTTTATTGAAGAGTCATGTTATTGATGTTTAATTTTAAATTTAAAAATCTGTGCCACCCAAATATCACGATGTAACTTCATTTTTTCAATATTGAGTAACTAACAGAATGCAGTAGTTTAAATACATTATTTTCTAAATATAAAATAGTAAAAAGTTACAAAATGAAACGGTGAATTGAGTAGTAATAACGAATCTTTAATTCTTATGAAAATTCCAAAACTTAATATATTTTATATCAACATTTTTGATCTCTTAAAAACTTTACAACATCATATTATTTACTATAAAAAATGGAACAACTGATAAAAATTTTATTTTACTGCACAAAATTTTGTTAAAAATTTGTTTTGAACCGCGTCTGACATATTAGGATAGAACGAATTTTAAAGCCAGTTGCAATCAGTTTCTGTAAAATCGACGCAATAAAGCATTTTTCTGAGTTTTCACATACAATTAAAAAATATTTCCTACGGTTATTCCTGTGTGATAAAAGTAGTGCACAGACAGGGAGACTATCTGAGATCCGGGTCACAAATCTTGTTGAAACTTTTAAATATGTTTTTAGGTAACAAGAAATATTAATAAAGCCGTATTTACACGTCTAATCTTTCGGAACCCTCGAGTTATATAGACACTTGTAATCTTAGCTTAAAGAAAATATTAAAAAAAGCTTTTACTTAGAAAGTAAATAATTTAATCAACACAAGTCCTTGATAAATTTTAAATAACAGAAATGAAATTAAAGAAAACAAGCTTTAGTTTGCTCTTTTTTGAATAAAGAACTAAGAATTAAACCAAAGTTATGTTTGTGTAAAGTTGAGAAACAAAACTATACTAAATTTGATCTAAAATCTATCCTGCAAAATTTTGTAATTAATTAGCGCGTTTTTATTAATCAACTTTGAAGTTGATAACAAGCATAACTTTGACCCTAACTTTTCTTTCTTTCTGAAAAGATCAAATTAAAGCTGTCTTTGTTTAGTGTTATTCTATTATTAGAAATTTATCAAGAACATGTGTAGACCGAAATATTCACATTTTACATTAGATTAAAACCTTTTTAAATATTAAAAAAAAATAATAAAACTATAGATAGCCAGAATCCGAGTATTTTGATGCGGTAAGCCATACAAATGTAGTTTTATTCATATTATCGTACTTAACATATTTCGAAGTTTCATTAAGATCTATGATTCGGAGCTTAGATGATTACCTGATGAATCTAAAATCGGTGACAAATTTACAATATTAGCTAAAAAAGTTGCCACAATCTGTTAAAGCCCA
This sequence comes from Eupelmus urozonus, assembly GCA_900480035.1. Classification (NCBI taxonomy): domain Eukaryota; kingdom Metazoa; phylum Arthropoda; class Insecta; order Hymenoptera; family Eupelmidae; genus Eupelmus; species Eupelmus urozonus. The sequence goes on along the minus strand of UELX01000616.1, from coordinate 64,626 downwards.
AAAACACTATATTTTATGAAAATATTTATACGATAATATGGTAAATTTTATGAGATGTATTATAAATTTTTCTATACTTGATGTATCATAAAATATAGATAAATCATAAATGCAGATGTACTATAAAATTTTTGATAAGTTAAAGTAATTTTTTACATTTTTACTGGCTAGTATGAGAATTTTTCCAAAGAATATTACGTCAATGGAATCATTACTATAATTCATTGTTAGAATATCAGCAATAATTTTCTCTCCGGTTATAATTTATTAGATAAATACATTGTTTAAATTTCAATTTATTGAAAACACAAAGATGAGAATCACCTAAAAGTGACATAATTAATTGAATATTCTTAAATAAAATAATAAATTGATTGAATAATTTTAATAGAAAAATAAAAAGTTTGGTGGAAGATGAAAATCTTTTAATGGAAAAATAATCACGAAGAATTTAATTACTTCCTTTACTCCATTATTTCCTTCTAAATTCCTGAAAGGTTATTCAGAACTGAAGAATTATGAATAAACCAAAATTCCGAAAAGCCCGCCACCACAGGAATTGGAATTTTCTTTGAATTCTCTGAAGCACTTCAAATTTGGCCTCTCATAGTTTCTGCTCTATTCAAAAGAGAAACAGTCAACCACATTTCAGATACCGAAAATAGCGTTCATTTTTTAAACAATTTTTCTCTCTAAAATAGCCTCTCTAAAAGGTCCCCATTATATCCAATAAAACCAGCAGCTCTACATGTCCAAAATCATATAAAATCTTACGAAAATAACGCTATCGTGCAAAAATCAAATCACAATTAGCAAACGCCGTTTGCACAGAGCTTTGTCGGTGGTCCCCGCGTTGGCATAGAAATTTATGAAATTATCCTGTTATTTCCGGGCGCGCGCGCGCTCGCCGAGCTTTTTTAATCAAACCATCAAATTCGACTGCGCGAATTTCGCTTTCGTCGAGCGCGACAGCGGCGGCAATAGCGCCGGCAGTAGCAACGCCGGCCTGCTGCTTTAGAGCTGGTCCTGTAGAAGAGCGGGGAGGGCGAGCGCAGGATCGATAGCACAGGTGGAAGCAGACGCGAGCTCGTTCTCGCTCCCTCTCTACGCTATCTCTTTCCTGCTTCTCCTTCCTTGCTGCATCCGAGCGCCAGCCAGCCATGGCTATACGTGTGTATAGGTATATACGTGTACTCGTTTGAACTCATTGAGTCCAGAATTGAAGAGGATATCCTCTTAGTTCAATTTGCATTTTCCTTTTCCTCCTGATAGGGACAATAAAATTATACTGTAATGAAAAATAGGATAATATTTGGAGGTAATTTCATGAGAGCTGGGGAATTACTTTCTTTTTATTCAATAAACTGAAAATTTTGCGGATGTTATCTTTAGCTTTGGAATATTGTTTTTCGCGGATCTTTTTCACCGATACTTTAATTTTCGGAAAGACTTAGTGACGGTTGGTTAAAGTCAAATAATCATGAATTAAAATAATGATTTAATTAAGGTTTCACTCGAATGTCCATTTAATATAAATGTTAACACAATTTATAATTATAAGCCGTAATATTTTACTGTTTATTAATAAATTCGTAAGTTATTATGAATGAATTAATTAGTACGTTTTTATCAGTCAACTTCAAACTAGCATAAATTTGGTCCTAACTTTTATTTTTTTCTAAAACGATTAAATTAAAGCTTTCTATGTTTATTCATATTTTTTTTTTTAGAAATTTATAAAGGACTTCTTGATAAATTTTATTGTTTATTAATAAATCTGTTAGTTATTATTTTAAAAAAGTTTTAATTTAAAATATGTATGCTATTACTTGTACCAACAATGTTATCATTGAAATTGTATAATAAACCTTGTTTATCTTTTGAAAAGGAAGCTAAAATTTTTCGTTACTTTCGTTCAATTAACAAACACGTAGTATACAAACATTGCTTTCATATCAAAATGTAAAAATAACCAACTCTCATTTAATAACACTTTTATGAAATATTATTTTACTGTAAAACTGTTTCACGCTAATACAATTAAAGTGAAATAAAAAAAAAGCACACCACCGTTCAAAATCACATTTCATTTTTTTGCACACATCAACTCAAAAAATCATTAACCTTCTGTCCCCTATCCGCACCATTAGTCCATCTTCCCCCCATTGTATCGAAATTGTCCAATCCACTTTTCATCCGCAGCCCCATCGCATGTAAGCCCCGGCGCCTATATTCCCCGGCACTGCATATATCGCTTCGGCAAACGTGTATCCATGACATACGTACATACGCTCGCGCATTTCAACCCTGGTGACCGTGTTCGAAGAATGCGCATAGTATTGGCCGCACACAAGATTCGCCGCGCGGCGACCGAGCAGCGGTAAATCGATCGGAAATGGGATCTCGATTGAATGGAAATGACGTCCAGGCGCCATGCAGCAAGCAGCAGCAGTAGCTGGACACGTGTACGCCTCCACCCCCTCGTGTGTACGCCGAAATATCCTCCCTCTCACCCTCCCTTCGCTTCCCCCGGCACGTTGTGCGAATGTACTGCTAATTCGCTCTCGACTTCTGCTGGGGCGCTCGCGCGCGCGCGCTGCCTTTAGAATTCACGCATCGCGCGAGCGCTTTGATTATGCGCCGACTGTAATTACGCCGCGGCGAATCGATATCTGGGTTTTTGGGGCTGTATATATGAATTTCGGATTAATTTCTTGTTTTGCGTCCGCGGAGACTGAATGGAATTGGGGCGGCAATTATTTTTTGATGAGCGGATAATGTATTTTCGCGTGTCCACACACGCATACACACCCACATGAACACGCACACGAACACGCACACACGCACACTCACACTCACACACACACACGCACGCCGACGTACACCCACACACTCACACACACACACGCACGCACGCCGACGTACACCCACACACGCATACACCCACATACAAACACACACACACACGCACATGCACACGCACACTCACACTCACACACTAACACACGCACGCACGCACGACGACGTACACCCTCACACAAACACACACACAAACACACACACACACACGCACACACACACACACACACACACACGCGCGCGCGCACACACGCACACATTCATATATATACATTTTTGCTATAGTAAATAATTAAAAGAACAAAATTTTTTGAATAATGCATTCTTTTATTCGTTAAGATGACGTGAAGCCATTCTTGTTATCGTTGATACTGAAATCCATTTTTTCGAATTTTATTTTCAATATTCACGAAATTTCTGAGTGACAAGTTGTTATTTTAACGGATAACAAAAACGTGACATTGGCATATTTTCGAAAAATTGAACTTTAAATGAAAAGAAATGGGTTCCCATATTTTACGAAATAAAGAAGATTTCACATCACCTTAACGCCAAGTCTAAAACAAATCCTTAAATCATCAAATTCTAAAGAGCTCTTTAGTCACCTCTCGCTCACCCCAAAAGAATCAAATCCAGCAATTCTTCTCGTCAAAAAAAGGGCACCTTCAGCCCCAAAAAAACTCGAACCCCGAGAAAAAAGCAAGCCGCTTCTCCTCTGTAATTCAAGCCGTGATAAGTCGGCAAACACATCGGCCGCCGGCAACCCTTAAAAGTCCCATAGGCTCTTAAAAGCCGCGCGCGACTCTTTTTCCCTCGATTTATCGGGGGCCTTCCAGAGCGTATTTCCGCCCACGAAGTCCGGCAACGACGTTTACACTGCTCTTTCTCTCTCTCTCTCTCTCTCTCCTTCGAATTCACTTCTTCTTCTCGCCTCCGCCGGCTCGTTTTTACGCGAGCGCGCGCTTACGTAAATAAGGATGCTTAGCGAAGCGTGCGCGCGCCGGCAGGACACAGCTGCGACAAGGCGGCGCGCACGCTGGTGTCGGCTTACTTGAAATCTTGGAGGACAGCGCCGGGGCTGCGCGCGCGATACGCCTTTTATCCTGTCGCGCGACGTGTCAGCTGGGCGACGAGGAGAGAGAGAGAGAGAGAGACGCCCTGATGGCGGTTAGCTGCGGGAGTGAGAGAGAGAGAGAGAGAGTTTGAGCTGAGGGTTGAGCTGGCTGGGCTGGCTTTCCGCTGATTTTTGCTGATGGATTTTTAACGGATTGGTTAAAGAATGGAGTTTTTAGCGATTCGGAGCGAGACGGTTTGCGATTGTTTGGTGGATGGTGAGAAAACAGGATGTGCTTATGGTTAAGGAGTTTTTAGTATACGTGTCGGATTGATAAGTTCGAGTGGGTCCTTATTGTTAAATAAGCACACTTTTCTTATTCATTTATTTAAAGAATCAATGTTGTAGAGAATAAAAGACTACTTTTTTTACATACATGATTCTCAAATTAAGCAAGTCTAAATCGTATAACCTGTACTAAGTGAAAAAAATGGAAGAAAAAGCTTTATCAGAATTTGCCCGGACGATGAACACCTCGTGAATGTAATACAGTTTATATGTCAGTAACTTTTTATGAATATGTCGTTTTTTTTGCGAGGTCAAATTTAAAATTGAAACTTAAACAACATCAAATTTTGGCATGGATATGTCTATATAAGTGAATGACATAAATAAAAATGATTTTACGAGAAGAGGACTATTTAATTTAAAATTATTACGAAGAAGTAACGTCAGGTGTCAAACGTCTCATTATATATAAAGTAACAAACGATGAAAAATCATATTAATTTTTAATAAGCAAAATTTAGTTTAGGATTGAATTTAATTTAAAAGCCCTATGCTCGAATTTGTTACACGTAATTAATTTAGTATAAAATTATCTAATAATAATTCTAAATATTTAAAGGAAGACGTACTTATATATATATACAAATTTATCACATATATACGTATTTACTACAAATTTATTCTATTACTTTTTAAAAGTGTACTTTGTAATTCGGAAAACTTCAAATTACATAACATTAAGCAGGTAAAACGTATAAATCGTCAGAATATTGAGAGAGCCAGTTTCATCTCTCTTCTCCAACGCGAGGTCGAGTCGATCGAAAGCCGAGAAAATGGAAAAGAGAGAGGATGCGACGCGACGCGAAGGAGAAAAATGTATACGCCTGTATATACATGCAACGTCGGCGGCAGCGCAGGATAATGCTCTTATCTAAATGCTAACTGGTAATAATGTCTCAAGTAATTTCGTTTGAGTAATTACCCTTTTGCGCGAGGGAAAGAGCCCAGTGCACGGGCCCGACACGGGTATTTAAGTATTATATAAAGCTGACCGTGTCCGTTTATTTCGCGCGCACAGTTTGTAATACTCGCGAAACTAGCTCTCTCCGCGGGACGTTGAACGCTAGTAGGGGGGTGGCTAATATTATCGGACTTTTCTGCGTGATGGGAGTTTAATTGAAGAGCTGGGTAATTAACTTTGGAACGTGCGAACGCGTATTATTTAATTTGGAAAGTTCGTTTGTAGTGTATTGAACGTAAATGTCGGAGAGAATGAATTTGATTGGGAAAATATTTTTACAGAGTTGTACTTAATAAATTTTTAACTACGCGTAAACAGTAAGCATCAAAAGCTATTGACTGCACTGGTTTACTGTAGAATCTAACTAGATTATAATTGGCTTTTTGAAAATAAAATATTTCTTTCTTTGTATATAATTCGACAAAACAAATAGATTTTGTGAGATTCAACGTAAAGTGGAAATGTGCTTAGTGATAAAATAACAATAATACAATTTTATTAGCTTTTTTTACAATTTATTGCTTAATCACTTAGACAGAAACATATTATACAATAAAATATATTTTATTGTATCACATTTTGTAAAACATTGTGAGAAAAATAGTTTTACTTTCTTTATGACGAGAATTGAACTGAAGACCTCGAAAATGATTTTCCGATCAAAGATAAACACTGTAGTTATTGGAGCTGTTCTTCCGCGCCAACGAGCAGATTTAACAAGTACCTCCAAAAATATATTGGAAACGCGTTTTATTATACTAAAAGTAATCAAAAGTCGTTATTTATAGTGAATAGTGAAAATTAAATAAGGTGAAATCTGTAAGCAAAATGAAATGTTCAATCTATGAAAATAGTATTATTTCTTTTTTTCAATGATTTCTTTTTTCAACATCTAGTTTGAAACATCATAAATGCCCTAGAAAATATTATCAATATCACGGGTTCAAAATAAACTTTTGCTTTGTGAAAGCTTTAAAAACTGTAGAAAAATATTGTGTTCTAACAAAAATTGTTTTCAATAAATTCCGCGAAACGAAAGCAAATACGACCGAGCTATTATAATGATGTCACATTGCACAAAAGAAAGAAGAATGAACGTACATAACGGGCAATATAAATAGCAGAAAAAGAAGAGCGGTACATGTTAGTTATAGTCAAATGAGTATTTAACGATCAATTGACAAATAAGTGCACGTTTGGGTAACTGCAGAGTACACTGATAGTACATGATAAACCCGTGCAATTGTGCTCTGCATGTAGCCCATAAAGGCTAATAAAATTAATTTAACGATCACTTAATTGAAAAATGCTACTATTCACTCTGAAAATAAGTTCATTGTGACTATTTCGTGATAAATAAATGTATTTAAATATTTTAAACATTTCGTTACAAACAAACTAATTAAACAATGAAATTTTCTTCGTTCCAACACTTGGTTTAATATTCATAGAGTCCACCGCAGATGTTTACAAAATTAAGTGGATAAAGCTCTTGAAATTCATTCAAAATAGCCTCTCTCTTCCCGCGCACTAAGAGCTTTAAAAATAACGCTCAAGTTAGCTCATTCGTAATCATAAACAACAACACGGAAAATGAGAAAAAAAGCTCGGCGCAAAAAAAAAGAAGAAATTATAAAAAAAAGAAGTCGAAGAAGAGTAAGAAGGAGCCGTCATCCGTCGTCGTTTGTCCCTCGAAAATCACCAAAACGAAAGGAGCCATTTGTTAAGAGCGCGCAGGCATTTTCCCTCGTTTACTATAATAATATCCAAACGGAGCGTCCCGGAGAGGGGATCGGGACGTTTTTCCTTCGAGTATATACTTATATACCTACCGCGCGGCACCGCTCCCGTAATGACTTTAAGGTTACCCACGCCTCATCATTCCGAAGGGTCTCTCCGCTCCTTTTCTGTCTTTCGGAACGACGTGTTGAATCTTTCTAGCGACTTATCTCCCTCCTCTCCCTCCCTTTCTCTCTTTTCTTTCTCTCTCTCTCTCTCTCTCTCTCTCTCTCGCTCTCGTTCCCTCTTGCTTGGTAGAGATTCCCTGGCGCTTGGCCTCGCTCACATCCGTCGCATCTGTGCATCGGCGTTCAATCTTTTTCTCCCGCCAGCGGCCTCCTTTCCTTCTCTCTCTCTCTCTCTCCCTCTCTCTCTCTCTCTCGCTCTTTTTCTTTCTTGTTTTTTCCCAAGCCGGCGCGCCATCCCTTCCACGAAATTCTCTCGTTTTCGGGATTTTTTTTCTGGCTTGCTCTCTTGATCTCTCTGTCTGTGTCTGGGAGGCCTTGCCCGACGTTCTTTTTTATTTTATGATCCTTTATTAGATAAATAATAATTTGATTGAGTAATTTTATGAGCTGTACGTACTTTTTTATTTTCTTATTGGTTTTTTTTTTTATTGATTTCTTTTATTTAATTATTTTGTTTTATTTTTCAAGTGAATACGCTACTAAGGAAAAATATTATCCCATTAAAAATGTTAATATTTTTTACGTGATTATCATATAGTTTACACATAATTTATGTGAATAAGAATATGTATAATTTTATGAGAAAATATTTTTTAAAACGATACTACATGTTTAAAGTGGTTAATACATTTTTTTCATATTAATATATACATCTATTTCTATAAAAAATTTTGCATCAGATTTAAGTAAAAATAATTTGCAAGAAAAACGTTTTCTCTAATTATCTATTATGTCTAACTTTGTTACCCATTACTTTTTTAGCGCAACAGCAAATACGACTAACTTATGCATGTAGCAAACAGTTTTTATTCATCTTAGCTTTGCAAAAAGTTCAACAAGCAATTATTTCATTTTTCTATCTTTTTTGGCGTACGGAAGTACCAATAATCTCAACTAGACAAAGTTAATCGTAAAATATTTCTTCATTTATCGAGATAGAGACATCCAAGATTTGTCGGCAAGTAATGGAACCAGGGTAATTATAGAGTAGCGATAACTTCTCAGGTTGAATTTCGCTGCCTCTAATTTTAGCGCTTCATAGTGACGGTGCAGGCAATTAGGGGTTGAAATTTACTAGCCGAAACCCATACTTTTCTATAAGCCTGATGGGTTTTCGGGCGTACGGATTTAGAGCTGCTAGGTATAGGGTACATTTTGGGTTAGAATTATCTTAACGCTTTTCCCAAAGACTGTGGGAATCCTTGAAAATTCCTTGGCCTTCTGCAGATCTACTCGATAATTAAAATAATTTTTCTTCCTTTCTATTTTTTTTTTATTTTTATTATTGTTAATATAAATTATGATTGCGATATAGGTGTCATGATTTTATATATATTATTCCTTGGGATATTATATAATTTAGTTAAAAAACATGTAAAGTGTTTATTAATTACTGACAAAAATAGATATATCAAAACATTAAAATTCACTGTTTATTATTAAATGTTACATTAAATAGTTAAATACTCTTTAAAGACTATTTCTAGAGAAATTATTTTTAATGCTTTTAAGATTGCTTCAAAAATATTTTTATTTAAACACTAAATGGTAGAAACATCCATTAATAAATTCACTAATCTAAAACTCCAGAGGAGGTACTTCAACTATTCAGGTAAATTCAAAGCGCGTGATAACTGCAAATCTACACCATTTACCTCTCCGAAACTACACTCTCAAGTAAAAGGAGATGGCGTATATATATTTGCAGCCACGGAGCTAATGAAAGACCAAGAAGTCAATGTTTCCCATTTTCCCGACTTATATTAATCCGCGCGTACAATTGAAACGAACACGACTGAGCGAGCGAGATTTGTCTTTGAGTCATCCTTTTGCCCTTTTATTATCGCGCTCAACCCACACGCATTCACGCTCATATAATACACCGAGCAGTGTTGGCGCAGCTCTTCTATAATATACGTTTATACACCCACGTCGCTGGCGCCTACATACACGCGCGTTCATCCGCAGCTGACACGGCGCGTCTCGAAATTTAAGCGCCTCGCATTTTTTCCAGAAAAATAGCAGGCGACGACGCGATAATTTCTCCCTGGCCCGCGAGGATTTTGTCTTTTTATGCTGCGACGCGCGACGACGCGACGTTTACGTAATTTTACGCGCCGAGCAATTATTATCATCGAGGGACAGAGCGGAAAAAGCGTGCGTTGGGAGAATTTGAATGCGGAGATTTTGAAGGTACGATTCTGAGTATAGTTTTGTTATGTCATAATGTCTCAATAATTTTAAAGAAACCAATAACCTATATAGAAAATATTAAATGAATTTTTAATTAGTGTGCCTCAAGTAGCATCTAACACATTTTACAAATTTTTTAAATGCAATTTATATCCATTTTACAAAATAACGTGTAAAGAAATTAGTTCTCGATTTAGGCATTTATATAACCCTCGTCTCAATCGGGACTAACTCACTATAAAAGATAAGGAGTAAATCCATTTCAAAATTTAGTCCTTAGCAAAATTTACTCCTTATATATAGGAGTAAAATTTTAAATTTACTTCTTGTAAAGAGTAAATCTCGAAAAATCATAAAATTTACTCCTTATAGTAAAGGAGTAATATTAAATTTTACTCCTTTTGAGGAGCAAATTTCTTGATTTTATAAAATTTCCTTTTTATAAGGAGTAAATATTTCAATTTTCCAAAATTCACTTTTTATATAGAATTTTTAATTTGCCAATATTTACTCTAAGATTTAAACATTGTAAAAAAGAGATGAAAGAGTTAGAGATTGTGTGTGTGTGTGTGTGTGTGTGTGTATATGTATGTGTGCGTGTGTATGTGTGTGTATGTGTGTGCGTGTGCGTGCGTGTGTGTGTGTGTGTGTGTGTGTGTGTATGTGTGTGTGTATGTGTATGTAAAAGAGAAATACTGTAGGAGAGAGAAAGAAGAGAGTGAAAGGGAGAACGCGATAAAAATTATAACCGCAAGTTTCCATTAACGAGAAAATGCTTTTAGAGTGACAAAGATCAGTCAGTTTTCCTATAAAAACTTTAACCATTCGAAGGTTCAGTACAATGCTGATTGATTGAATTGTAGCCAATAGTACGTTTCGTGTAACTTCGTCAGTGTCTTGAAATCAAACAAGTAACGCATATACCTGACCTCGCGCGCAGCTATTCCTGTCCAACACTGGATGTACGATAATGCACATTTGACGGGCGCGAGTTGTAATGCTGGCCGTAGAATGGCAGAATACAGCGATGGTCGTGGATATTTTATGGGAGGCAAAATAAACCGAGCTATCTCTCCGGTGCCGCGCCTTATAAATGAATCTGATTCCACGCTTCTGTCGCTCCTCGTAGATAAATACGCTCCCATCAGTCCTTAACTAGTTCCGAGAGTTAGCTGTCTCCTAGGAGGATTCGATATGCCGGAGGTCACGAGAAATCCAGCTCGTTAAAAAGATTTCGACATCGAAAATTTTAGTTACACAAATTTTGCTCTTTTATCCCTTGCAGCGGTGCGTGCTTTCAAAGAAAGCACTTTTACGTCATCAGCGCGGCTCTCAAAAATCGCGCGTGACACACGTGGATACACACCCAAGCCTGAGTCATGCTCGCCCAGTCAAGGGTTAATCCAGCGCGGCGTGCAGTCACGAAAAGATTTTTGCCCTCTGTGTATACACACGCACATTAGGGGGTTGCGATACGGTCCGCAGGGCAGAGGTGTACTTCTGTTTGCCAGCGGGGGAGCACAGAAATAATAAAAGGAAATGGTGGTAATGGCCGTCGTCTTCGTTCTCGCTTACTGCTCTGGCTCCGTCTGAGTGCAGCGGAGCCCTTCTCTCTTTCTCTCACTCTCTTACTATTTCTCAGTGCAACCTTTTTACGGCCGGTATTACTGCGGCCTAGTTTATCACGGTGCTTTCAATGCGAGCGCTCACGGACAGCGTAAAGTCGATTTTTATTATTTTTACATCCGCACGAGGCCATTCCACCCTCGCGCGCAAAATTTCGCCTGCAGAAGGGATAATGCAAGCTGTGAAAATTCCAGAGGGAAGGATAAACGCAGCGAGATTAGGGGGCACCGCGGGAATTTTGTATTTTGAAAGGATGGACGTAAACAATGACTGGTTATTGTATTGTTGGGAAAAGGCTAAGTCGATAATGGAACTGAAATTTATTGGATGACTGGTCGAACGGATGATTTTATATGATCTCCTGAGAGTCAAACGCTGTTTTTTTTAGTTTTCTTTGGTGTTAGCCTTTTGAGGAGAACAGAAATAGCAACGCGTAGGCAAATCGGGATATTTTTGGCTTTCTTGCCGAATATCTTTTTTGCTTTCCTTTCAACTTTTTTGGTTTGGTTTATACTCTTACATAAGAGAAAGGCACGTAATAAGACCATACATGTCTTTATTAATCTCTAATATAATTCACAATTACCCTGGTGAGAAAATAGGATGGTGAACAGTACTAGTTGAAATCTTTCTTTAAGGAAAAGAAATAAAAAGTCCTAGTGTTTATTAAGAGCAACTATATGGACCGTATTTGCGTTTTAGATGAGCGACATCAAATGACACATTATATATTATATAAATAGCTATAATTTCTCTTCATACATAAGGACAGCAAGTCTCATCTTTACGCACTTAAAATTTAATTAATAATAATAACAATAGTGAATATCTTAATAATGTTTGCCTAGTCCAATTATCAAACTAAGCAGCAGTTGTCACAAATGATCATATTTCTACTAATAATTAGATATAAGTTAAATAATTTTCAATTTATCCAATATAATGCAATATAATACAATAATTATCAAATATTTAGTATTTATTTGAATAAATTGACGATTAATAATTTCTAAACAATTTCTATTTATTAAAAAACAAATCTAATTGAAAACGTGCAAATATTCCAAATGAGATTTCATTGCAATTGTGCGATCGTTCAATTTGCAAAACGATTCACTGCATCACGGCAACATCTGGCCCACTTGCGGTCCGGGACGCTTGCTCGTCGAAACAGCCCACAAAAAGAAGCCCTCGACTCCGAACCATTTTCCTCGATAAACGACATGCGCCCGTTCTCTCTCTCTCTCTCTCTTTCGATTTCCTGAAAAAGAGCACACGATGCTGCAAAAAAGCACCAGCGTATACCATCGCAGATAGAGCTAATTTCTATCCAAAGGGTCGTCGTCGAGCGATATACATCGAAAGCGCGCGTGCGCGATCGAAGCTTTCTCTACATTTCTCTCTCTCTCTCTCTCTCTCTCTCTCTCTCTCTCTCTCTCTCTCTCTCCTGCGACTAAAGTACATTCGAATGTACTTGTCAGGGTGGGCCGAGAGACAAGCATATCGCGCCGCAATAAATCCCCGGGCCGCGCTCTCGCACCATTATAAAAGCGAGAGCTTTCGGCTTGTCGCGCGATTACGGAATGATTTAGTGCGGCCCGCCAAAACGTGCCAAGGTAATTCATTCGCGCTCGCGCGCGCTCCGGGAGCGAAGGGACGAGAGAGGAGCAGGAAGACGGTGAACTAGAGACTTAACCTCAACGCGCGACAGCCAGCAGGTATAGAGACGTGGCTTTATGCGTTCGTTCTCACGTGTCCCGTGGCACTTTGCAGGTGTCGCGCGATTGTCCGGCTCTACTCTTTATTTGCTCTGTTTCGTGCGAGCACGACCAACGAGTTTTACAGACGGGGGATTCATTAGGCTGAGTGCGACCACTGGACTTTCAGGCTCGCGCAATTCTGTAATGCTTTAGTTTGCTGTTTTGATTTGACGATATTGTTTTTAGGATAATTTTGCATAGTAAAGTGTTGTTGGATACGAAATTATCGATTTATATAATGTTTGTTGGCAAAGGCGAGTGCCCGGGAAGCGCAACTTCGCGCAATACTATCAGGCTCTTGTGATTTAACATAACAGACTTCGATGTGTCCTATAACTTTAAAGTTATAACACAAACGATTTTAGTTGTTCAAAACTGTAGGTACATAATAGCAAACTGTATTACTTGAGCGTAACTTACTTTAATTAGATATGACTATTATTCAGGAACTTGCCGGGGAGTTGCGCGCGAGTATCTCTATAATGCGTACAAAGCCTTTTACGTGTCAGGATTCACGATAAGGAGCGAATCGGCCGCGCGACCGTAAGGGGGGTAGAAAAAGCAGAGAAAGAGGAGCGTTTTCATACGATTTAATTCCTTACAAATATCAAGCCGACGATAAATCTTTTCCCTTTATCCACCATCAGCGTGATTTCTCTTTACGTGGACCTTTTGCAAAACGAGCGAAATAGTCCCTTTTAGTGCGGGCGCAGTCAAAAACGAAAATAACGCACGTGCATAAAATTAATTGAAACGTATTTCCTTAACATTTTGAGAGCGCACTTGGCTAATTTCGCTCCCGCGCGCGCAGAGGAAGAGAGGGTTAATGACGCGAAGTGAGTAGCAGACCGTAAAGAGATTATGAAAAGCGATAATAAGCGCAAAAGATGAAATGGGCGCAGAAACGGAGATAATGAATGAAGTATCGCAATAAAAAGAAGAGATATTATCTGGGAGGAAAAAAAGGAAAAAATTAATCAAATTACGGGTATAATTAATACGCTTGTATGAAACATGCCCGCGCACGCATTTACGATGCGACGCTCGTAAAATAAATTATGCCCGTGCATCTATCATTAATAATCGCAAAAATATACTAAACTGCAGCGGAGATATATAATGATTTTAGTGCTACCGAAAAATGACGATGGCTTTTCAATGATAATAACGCGACACTGAGCTCATTTTTGCTTTTTTGATTAGTTGATTAATGTGCATCGTAATTCTGGATTTATTGTTATTTGTTTAGCTCAACATCGATATGTGTTGATAACAATTTTTACCTGAAATGATTCATATAAATTATTTAATAATATTTATTGAAATTCATTATAAGAATATGCAAAATTTTATTTTGTTCGAAACAGAATGTAAATTTGCAAGTTAATATTGGTCCTATGTCAGAAAGCATCTCTAATTTTCATTTTAAACAAAATTTCGTTGTGTTAATAAAAACATATTTTCATCTCAAACCACACATCCCGATGTCCCATAAATTCCACCCATCACCCAGCTATAATTTGAATTCATCCGTATGTCCTCATGAATATGGTCTACTAATTTCCATCCCCCTACGGAAACAAATAAAACACTTTACACCCCTTACAAACATTTCAATCACATCATCCGTCAAAAACCGCAAAAAATTCATGTTTAGATAATAATCCCATCTTCTCGTTTCGCCGCACAGCCCCACTGCTCTCCCACTCTCTCTTCCGTAATCTTGTTAAGCCCCCGGAAAAGGGCCATCGAGGGCTGCTGCAATGTATGCGGTCTCAACACGAGCGCGCAAACTAAGAGATATCGATTATGGCAGGCGGCGCCGTGACTCACGCTCGCAGCCGACGTATGTTTCGTTACACATGACACACCACGACGAGCCTGTCAGTGGACATTCACTGGACTACCCCCGCGTTTAACGCAATCAATATACCAGGGGGGGACCAGACTGCAACGCGTCGAACGTGAGTCAGAGAGACCTTGCGTCACTGCTTCACTCTGACGCGTTATGCGTCGACGCGCTCGCTTGATCCGGTGCCTCCATAATTTGCAAGTGTAGTTGTTCACCTTTGAAATTGGAGGAAAAACATGATTGCGCGTGCATGGCGTGTACGAGATCGTTTGGGGGGTGAGTAAAGGGGTGCGAGGGCGGTGCCTGGAATCAGAACGTTTTATCGCAATGATATCGTTAGGGAAAGGGGAGAAAGCTTGGAGGTTCATTGGTCGTGTCGTTTACTTGCTGATTAACATCGGCGCTAGATGACTGGATTGTCGGCTATTGATCCTGTACGGGTTGAGATCGTGGGTGAAAATGGTATTTCTAGAATTTGCACGTAGTTGGAATTTGTGTTTGTTAATGACATTTGACAGGCTACTGTCACTCTACAAATATTTTGTGAATTATTTTTTGAAAAAATATTTTCGTGTTCAATTTTTTGACAGTTGGAAAAAATCTATAACAGGTATTGTTTCATAAAAGGTTTTTGAAAGTCTACAAATAGTTTTTATTTATGTATAATAATAAATCAGTTCAAGAAGATATAATTATTCATTAACCACCTTAGTTCTCAAAAATATTATCAAACTATTTGTTCTATACTTTTTATGGAGAAATCCCTTGTATCTTATTTCGGATACTTAGAACAAGCCCAACTAGCCATCAAGGAACCTCTTCTAATGCTGTCGACTATACGTAAAGCCAAATGGAAATCAAGGCTTCTCTTCAAGACGAGGAAATCCTCTGGGTTAAGAAAATCCCCGGCGCTAAGCCGCGTGCGACCTACTGAATTTCGCTTATAAGCGGTACACACTATTATTTTTTTTTTCCGACCTGTATACCCATTTAACCCCTCTGAGGCCGGACCCCATTCGTCATTGTCAAGTATATGTGCATGACGCCCGGTCCCGTAGAGTGACGCCACTTTAGCGAATCGATATATTTCAGTCTTTTAAATTATTGTTTCATTGCGTCGGGATGATGTGTTAAAAAAAAAAAAAAAAATAGAAAGCCTATGTCAAAATACTACTCCAACAGATTGTCACTTATACTCACGCGGAGTGTCGATGTCAGTCATGCGGAAGTGATATTTTTGGCCCTCCGTTCCGGGGTCAATATAAATTGACGTTTTAAAGTGATGGACTAATGGTGCTGGTACGACACGAGCTGTTTCATTTAAGAATCGCGTCGAATGGAGTCTATTTGAGAAAACTTATATCTGACACTATTTCACTGTATAAAAGTCTCAGCTATTTTTTAAAAATGAAGAAAATAATTGAACGTTTTTGCAATTTAATAACTAAATTGATATCTTTCAACATGTATTATAAAACTGAAGTCTAGACTTTTCAAATAAACATAATCTGTGAGAATTATATACAAATTCTACTCAAATTGATTAGAGGAATGATCATACGCATTTGTTACATTTAATATGAATTATACTTCAATTATAACATTTATCGTGCATTAAAATTGAAACCAATTTTGATCTGTATATGTAACTTTTAAAAAATTCAACGGGAAAATTCTTTCTAATTTGGCTACTCTGCAATAAATTTTTCGATAACATTGTTGCTAATGGTGAATCTTTAACCGTATAATGGCCATTTTTGAAAAAAAGAAAACTTTAGATGTAAAAGCTTTTAAGTTGCTTTAGTTTCATTTTATTCATCATATAAGTAAGCGTTTGCATGATGTTTGCATATGTCAAAAAAAATTCGTCATTATGCTTAGGGTTATAAATCAATAACCTCTCTGTCAAAGCAGAGACCACCTGTTCTCTGGATAACTTTACTGTTGATCAGAATGATCGAGAATATATGTACACTTAAGATTAAATAAATGAGCAATTTTTCATTATGTAGAAGATATGACAATTTTTGGCAAATTATTATAATGATCAAATTTATCAAAATTGGATTAAGATAGAATTGTCCTTAAATTTTATTAACTTCTGACTTTGATTACAATATAATAATTAATTTATACATAACCTATTTACAAAACGCTGTTTCTATAATTTCAATCAAAATGTAAAATTGATTGAATTGACAACGATTGAGTATTTACAATTAAATTTTAGTCTATTAAAAAGTTAAAAGCTTCATATATTATCCACGATCAATCAAATAGTTTGGATTTATCTATATTTATTTGAAAAGCATTGTTTACAACTGATGTTTTTGAATGATTATATAGAAGATTTAAATTCTCATTTAAAATAGTATATATGAGATTTTCGAATCAATATTTCCAAACGAGTACATAATAGATCCAAGTATAACGCTTGACAAAATAAGCCCGCATGCCGATATGTTCAATATGCATAGTATGTGTGTGAACAATAATTGAAGCGAATTATTCGGAATTTCAATGCAGGTGTTCAGGCTATATCAAGAATGGAATATTCATATTGTGATTTAAAAAACAATACATACTTCTTATATGCGCGTATAATATTTAAATAATGCTCGTCATCACCATTATAGTTTCACAAATTAAAAATCATGGTTATAAGTGATAAATGATTAAAAATTGATCTCTTAAAGTAATATCGAAAATTTTCAAAAGGAATATTTTGATAGATGGAAAAAAAGTAAAAAATTGTGAACTACCAAAGTAATTAACAAAAACTAGCAAAAAAGAAAAAACGAAATCGAAGCTGAATCTGATAAATTGAAACTATTTCTACTTCTGTCACTAAATATTCTGACAGAAAATATCAGAGCTGAAAATCGGAAAGAACATAGAAAACGGCTACAGTACTATTTTGAAAAATGACACGTCTGTCGTCAAGCTCATCAAAGGCGTTCGAAAACTCTTCGTGCCTGCCGTTTTCGGTATAATTTTTTCCCACTCGCCCCCAAAACATTATAGACTTCTCAAACTAAAAAAAAAATGAGACACAGGCAAACGCATTAAGAATTTAAACGCTTGCTTTTTCTATATCCCCAAAAAAGAACATCCTTAACGTCTCTTTGAAGTACAGGAATTGCATTCGGCACCGGGAGATGCATATCGATTGGTGCGCGGTCGAAATAAGTCAAGGGAGAGTCAGGCAGAGAAGAAAAACTCGACCGAATTACACAGTCCATGCGAGAAGGACTGGAAGAGCCGGAGAAAGAGAGAGACAAGCTAGTCTGATCGCAAGAGACGAGGGAATATGCAACGGCGTGTTCTATTTCTGGACTTTTCGGAAAGCACGCGCTCGAGCTTTAAAGGCGCATATATACACTACGGCGGCATTCCTGGGGATTCCAAACGTCCGGACGCTCACCTTCTGTCTTTATTTTACAAGCCCGCGCTCGCGACTTCGTCTCTCTGTCTCTCGATTTTTGACCCCGCGCGCGCATTATGCTTGTACGGCTCGCTTTCAATTTTCCGGAGTTTATTTTGCTTGCGTTTCGCCTTACTTTGCCTTTTATCCCGCGGCAAGCGAGCTGCACAGGGAGCCTGTGAAAATTTCGCGCTTGTTCTGCTGGAAAAAAGGGTCAGGGCCGAATGTGTCACAAGCGAGTGAGCCGCTAGAGCGATGATGAACTCTGGGGATGGAGGGAAGGTTGCACGCCCGGAAACGTCTAATATAGCGGTTCTCTTTCTGCTTTGGTGTGCAGTAGATTGAGTGAGGTTGTTGAATAAGAAATTTCGTTCGATCTTTGAATCAGTTATGAGTTTTTGAATTATTTAAATCATTATTTAAAGTTTTAACATTTAGGATATTGATTTGATAAAGCATTTAGGATTGTTAAATAAAATAAAATATAGTTTATAATAAGATTAATTAAAATCAAAGAAGATTCGTTATGGAAATACTTGTTAAAATTAAATATAACTCATTCGTATAGTATATACGCCAAACGAGGAGGTATTTTAAGTCCTCTTAAATTATTGCTACATGGAGGTTGAAATATATCGTAATAATGTAACTTTAAAGTATCATTTAGTATTTCATATTTTAACAATATATTCAATTAATATTTACAAAGTTTTTTGATAAAATCCAGGTTAAACAGCTCAGCAAAAGGATTTAATTTAATATTAGATCGTAATAGACATAAAATTTAAAAAAGGCCAACTTTATACTTGTTCAAACTATCAGCTACGCATTTTCCACTCACGAAGTAAAAAGCATTTTTTTAAAGCACCCTTTCTAATCTTTGCCACGATGTATATACTTTAATTCGTTTTTGGGCCAACAATTTTTTCATTAACTGAAGTGCAACAAAATCTATCAAATGCTAAAGCCTTCAGGTGTGCTCCAAATATTACAACGAAGAGAAAAAACCGCTATTTTGAAATTTCTTTTGTTTAACAATGTGGATTAAATGTCACTTCATAATCGCCATTTAAAAATATCTTTATTGAGAATTAGTACTCACCATCTGACCGAAAATATTCGTAGCTTCCTTTTGTCCAGGATAATAGTGCAATAGTAATAATCGGTGTTGGTGAATGTACAAAAATCCTTTTGCACTCCTCATTAAAATATGTAGATAATCATTCATGTAGAATCTTTTTAAAATAAAAAGTTTATTATTATTATTATTTTTATTATTACGAATAAAAATAATTTTATTTTGACTGTAAGAGCGTTGATTGATTAATTATATTTATTATGCTACGGCTATCAAGATTCAGCAGCGAGGTAATGTTATATATAGACGGTTGTCAGAAATTTATGCATGGGTAACTAATTAAATTAAATAATCAAAAAATTAAATGTTTATCATATTTTATTTCTTTTTATAATGAAATTAATTGAATTTCCGAAGATTAAATAATACTTTCTCATGACATTATGAACTTTGAATTTTGTATTTTTTATATTTTTATATTTTATGTATGTATGAACCAGCGCACACGCACACACAAACACACACATACACTCACACACGCATATACACACACACACTTACACACAAAAATTAACATTTATCTAATTTTGAAGAGTGACTGTTAAATAATGGGGATATTGCATGAAAAATTGTATTAGATTCGTCAGATAAAATATCGAAAAATAATTGATACGTATTGTTTCTGTTTTTAATTTAACGCTTAGTAATAAAGATACAGCAACTTAAATTTTACTGTACCCACGATGTCACAATGGCTTTATATATCTACATAACGGTGTGCCAGATTCGTGCTTTTTAAATGGCTACATCTTCGTTAATAAACATTTACTTCATAAAAGAAAAAATACTGAACATGATTTTTTGATATTTTATCCGATGGATCTAATGGAATTTGATTTTATTATTCACACAAAATCTCAATTAAATTGGCTTTAAATATTGTATGAATATCGATTTAAAAAGGAAATCCGTGTTAATATTTAAATAAAGTAAAATTATTTATTGTTACGGATGGCACGTAAGCAGAAAAGAACAAGCATCATCACGTTGACTATATGAGGACTACTCAAAAAGAAATGTGCACAGGCATTGGTAGCTCAGTGGGAAGAGCATCCATCGCGAAAATGGAAGATCCTGGGTTCAATTTCCAACCGAGTTAAGCTGTGCCCTTTTTTTTGAGTCCCCCTCCCCTCTCTAATTTTCAATCGATTTATCGAATATAAATCCGTTACATTTATATTCATTTTTTTCAGAATTATTTATATTATTATTTTTAAACGAAATTTAAAATTATAATATGATATTCTTTGCAAGAGGATTGCAATTGAAAAAGTGTATTGCTTTTCAGCTACATCATACCGGAAAATTCGTCTTGATCGTAAAGAGGATTTTACATTTAAAAAGGAGCTTGGACAGTATAAAAATTGAGAACGGCCCTTTTAGAGACAAATGTTGTGTCACTAATATGCTGAATCAGGAATAAAACAAGAAATAATATTCAGACGAAACAAAGTTTTTGTGGCTAGCCTATGAAAATAGACTCGCGGATGACCATAAAACTTGCTGACGGTTGAAGATCAGTTTCATATATACTTTTTTCCTATATCATCTATGTAAGCGTAAGGAATATGTTAAAAAAATTGTTATACTTCTTTTTTATTAATCTTCCGATTTTATAAAGAACATTTTTGAAATAGCCTGTTCCGTTGATACACTCAAACCATTTTTCAAACGAAAAGAAAAAAAAAACATTTCAAAAATATCTTTCAGCCAAAAAATGTACAACATTGAATCCCTTTTAACGCTATTATCGTAGGACAAAAAAAGTTAATAATCTCCACGTTAATACGCACGTACGTTTGCTATGCTCTGACCGATTCAGCATCATTTTTTCACGTCAAAGCACCAACTGGGGAGCTCCCTGCGCAAGAATTCCCCAACACTTCAATACTGAACCATTCGGATTCGCCCTAAAACTTTCTCACTCCCTTCTACGTGTTTTTTTATAATCAGAAAAAATATGCAGTCCGCTGCAGAATTATTGTTCGTCGATGTTTCGAAGTACGAAGCGTTATCTGGTGCATTTGTTAACGGGCAACGTACGCTTGATGGGCGTAAAATTCGTAATGGCAGATAGCGGGTACCGCCTGCTCACCGCTCGTGCTTAGACGAATCATCATCATCATCGGTACAGTACGCACACAGGCGCCTGCGTTTGACGCTTCAGCTGCGTACGATTGAGCGCTTGAACGAGCGAGTAATATAATTAAATTGCTGGCGCGCTAGCCGGAATCGAAGGTCGCTTGCGGGTTCTCTGCTCTCTGCGCGATTATATAGAGGTAACGCGCCTTTGACTTTTCAAAAATACAATCGAGTTAATTTTGTGAATGAGGAAATTTCTCATTAAGTCATTGTTTGGAAATTTATTTATTTATATTTCAATTTCTTAAGAGGCCTAATCTAATTATTATTGACAAAGCAATTTTTTTAATTATTAAATAAAAAGTATACATCTATACAAATATAGAATATTGTTACCTTTCATAATAGTACATCATAATTTTTATAAAAAATATCAAGTCAATATTTTACAGTTTTTAAAAATGAAATTTGTTGTATAGAAGCAACTTTGTATTAGAATATGTAGCAAAAATAATAGTACATTTATTAGGATGATGCAAACAAATACTACTACTACTAAGAATACTAATAGTAACAGTAATAAATATAATAATAACATAACGATTGACTAATAAATTTTGCCGAAGAAAAACCACAGCTATAATGAAAAAAATTGATTCTACAAAAGCTAACGCAAAATGCTTTTTCCAAATTCAAATCTCTTGCTCCACTTAAAAATAAAACAATCAGGCAAAAGCTCGTAGAATGAAAAATACGTAAAATGTTCATCATCTCCTCCCTCCGTATTATCAGCCTCCCACCTCTCCCGTCTGGCTGCCTCCCATCCTCGACTGACCCTACTTTCCCAAAGAAGCAAAGCTCTCCTAATGCTCTTAGCGAATGCGTGTATTTTTGAAAATCCCCTCGTCTGGGACAACTAGCGCAAAAAGATCGCACCCCTCGAAGTCGAATTCGCTCTCGTCCATCGTCGAGTGTAGCTTTGCCTTTTGGCTGGCTCTTTCGTTTTCCCCGTACTCCAAGAATAGAAGCTGCGTGCAAAGCACGAGCACAGATGCACACACAGTCACACACAGACACACATACGCACATCGAAGTCAAGTCTCGTCTCGCGCGGAATAAAAAGTCAAAGTCGATGTGTCGTGCGCTTGGAGGGAGAGGAAGCGCACCCGCTCTAAAAGTATCGAGAGTTGTACACGAATGCCGGATGCAGGGGGATTCATATCTTGCTTTCTTTCAGTCCGATGCTCCTCTTCTCTCTCTCTCTTGCGCTTTCTTCCTCTTTCTCAGCCGCGCGTCTTTCTCTTAACTGTCCTCTGGAAGCGAAAGAGGGAGCTAAAATTAGTCTTAACCTTAGGACGTGTCTCGACTCGTCCGAAATATATATACGTGCACGTGCGCCGAGATCCGGAGAGAGAGACGGCAAAGGAGGGAAGATGACTATGAGAAAGCATTTCACGCGCCTTGCAAGAGAGAGAGAGCCGTCTGAGAATGTTGAAAGAGTATCGGCAAGCGATCACGTGCGCGCACTGTGAGAAAAGAATCCTGATTTGAATTTCGATTGTTTCTTAGCTGACTAATATTATATTGTATTTTGGACGTTGCGTAAGAGCGACTGTAACGATGCAATTGACAGAGTTATTTGAATTTTTTTTTAGATGATAATATTTAATTAAAGTCTGCTCCTTAGAGCTCGCGCGTGAATGACTAATATGGATGTGCTGTTTAGACTACAATGAACTGCATAAGTATGTGACTCGTAGATGGCGCGAAATTACAAGTCTGGTGTGGGTCTTTGAATAAATTAGCGATTCATAACCCACGCCTCCTGGTACGAAACTTTATCGAGGTAGCGATCGTGTTTTAACGTTTGTAAAGTGTGATTCACATTGTCATAGTAAGTCTCAAAATGATAGTTGAAACGTGTAACTTATTAGCATTGCGGAGGACGCTTAAAAAATGATTGACGTTGTTAAATAGACTATCGAGTTTATAAACTTTTTTTGCAGGTATGTTTATTGTTTTTGATAAACTGGTTTCAGAAATACTAATTTAAAATTAAAATATAATGAGATATAATGTTGTAATAATGAATCGTATTTTAAGCTTTCCTAATTAAAGGTTTTTTGGCGCTTTTGAAAAGATGAAATTTTTTGAAAGTAGAGATTCCCATTTCTGGTCATCATACATTTATTCAAAATTAAGTGAAACTCTTTTTACACATAACGTGTTACCACAGCGTAAATAAGCATTTTTTGCTGTAATTATTAATCTCCTCTTCAATTTGAAATCCGTGCATTTCGAAAATTGATAAGTATATTCGAAAAATTAAATTTAAAGTCTCCATCAAAGTCGCAGTCCCATTCCCGAATATAACCCGTAATTTTCGAAATATCACTCGTTAAAATGTCAACATCTCGCCAAGGCAATCCAGAGCCGTATTTCCTTTTAAGCATTAAAACCACTCTTGTACAGTGCTTCCAAAAAAAAGCAGCGTTAGAAATAATACATTAAGCAGCTCTCGGGCTTTGAAGGTGGAGTTTCGACATCTCCGCGTTAGAGCAGCTGCTCGTCTAGTAGGTTTAGCTTAATGAGAAAAGGACGCTAGTTAAGAAGGAGAAGAAACGAAAGATGAAAGTGAATTGCAGAGAGAGATAGAGAGGGAGTGAGAGAGAAGACTTTTTGGAGTCAAGCGTTCTCTTTCTCTTGGCGCTATAGGTCTGAGTTAAGGTGGCGCGCAACTGCTCTTTCTCAGGTCATCTTTCCACGTCATCGGGCCACCGCACATAACGGGAGAAGATTTTGCGGAAAGACACGCGCTTCCTTTTGAATGAGAGCCGCGTTTCCGAGTCTCTAGGAATCGGATGGAATGAACTAATTAGTACGGGGTTCTTTCTTTCTTAGGTATTATATACAGAATTAATTAATATTTAAAAATAAAAAAGATATTTCCTTCTTTTCGATGCCATCTCATAATTTATATTGAAAAATATTAATTATTTTAAAAAATGTTAGAAATTATTTTTAAACAAATATAAGAATTTTATTCTTTTAAATAAATTTTAATCATAATCTTTAATGTTCATGTCATTTAAAATTTCATTTGAAATTTATAATTTATATTTAGCTTTTAGTGAGATACAAAATAATCTTTTTAATTACTAAATATATAAACAGTGCATCAAGACATTTTGAAAAGTAGATAATTGTTCCTTTCTCATAATTTATAAAATGCTTGAACAATATTTAACTATATTCAAAAAGAATTCAAATCTGCTGCAATGTATAAGAAAAGCTTCAACAACTCATCGATCACCAAACTAAATAATTATCCCTCTTCAAAAATCAAATATTTCTCCACCCCAGAAAGTAAAATAATCATCTTGACTCGATGCACCCGTGTACAAAATAAAAGAGCACCTCTGCGCCGCACGTGAGAAGGTGCCTGCGTTGATAGCGCGCGATGCTCCCCGGGGAGAGAGAGAGAGAGAGAGAGCCGCCTTTCAGCCTGTGCAGCCGTGTGCGCGAAAAAAAGCGTCGGCTTGTATTGGCAAAGAAAATTACGAGGGAATATCTATACACATACAGCCAGAGCGCTTGCAGTGATGATACATACTGCCCGGGAGGGCGCCGCCGTTAATAGCCGCCTGCGCGCCCGCGATGCCGTGTAAAAAGCGCTTTGTAATACAGGTGCACGCATTTATCTTATCAATTAAGGATGTTGGGCGCAGGCAGGTATTTGTTCAGCGGAACTTTTAGAAAGGCGTTTTTTTCGGGAGGTTGCGGAAA
Source organism: Eupelmus urozonus (assembly GCA_900480035.1). Lineage (NCBI taxonomy): Eukaryota > Metazoa > Arthropoda > Insecta > Hymenoptera > Eupelmidae > Eupelmus > Eupelmus urozonus. Next base: position 39,576 of record UELX01000616.1, on the reverse strand, counting down.
GCGGAGATAAATTTGAAAGATTAGATGGGAAGAATTTCTTTTTTTTTATATTGAATTATAAAAATTTCTTTATAATACGGCCAGGGTAAATCGAATTTACGATGGCTAGTATGTTCGTGTCGAATTGTGCCAGCAGCAGCCACGCGCCGTCCGGGGACCGCTGGGATTACCGAAATTGCGAGAATTTTCATAGAGCGATGCAGCAGCGAGTCTCTCCTCCTTGCAAAAGACGGCGGGAAAAATAAAATTTTCTGAAAATCGAATTTCCCAGCTCGAAAGGGGCTATAAAGTCGTACAAAAAATTTACCGTCAAGGCCCCCGCACAATGCAAATTTTCGATCGCATTGTAGGAAAAATATTCAATTTCAGGCCAACACCGAAAGAATAGGGAAAGAATGAAAAAAAAGAAGACTTTACGAGATAAGTGCATCATTTGTATTACAGGAAATATCCGTGGGGGGCGCTTCCCGACACTTATATCGAGAGCGAAGAAATGACGCGAAAGAATCGAGTTGAAGAGGGGCCGCCGGAATATCTTTGACAGCTAAAAGGCCAGCGACGAGCGAGCCTCTGATCGCTTTACTCCGAGCGATATAAACTCGTGCGCGCGCTCACAGACACGGCGTCAGCAGATTTCGCATCCTTGCCTCGACGCGCCTTTTTTTCTGTACTCCTTTTTTTTTTCTCCGTCCGAACGCCACCGTTTCCGTCCATCCTTTTTTTTATCCTTCTAGCCAGGCGGCTCCTTGTTCACGTTCCGCCCTCTCTCTTCTTCAGGACCTAGATAAACAAAAATCGGAAAACGTTCAAGCTTCTTTTGTTTTGCCGCCTTATCGGACTGCGCGGAACTGTACAAGCGATGAGAGAGGAAGAGAGTCCGAAAGGCGGGGGTGAGATGAAATTACAGGATATCTGAGATTCCGCACGCTGCTAGTGATTTTGCAGAATAGGGAGATGAGGACGTACTTGGCTGTTTTTTTTTTTTTTTTTGTTATCGGTGTCAAGGATTGACAAGGTTTTATTTTAGATGCCCTCCGAATAAAAGTGTATCAGCTTTTTTTATGATACCCTGATCTGCGAGCATGAATGAAATTTTTCGGCCTATAAATCATTCTTTTATACTTTGAAAGTTCTGCAAGCAAAATTTTCAAAATGTAGTCCAGGAGAATGTATATACGGTACACGCTTGCGTGACATATGGCAGCCATATGTTAACGCTGCAAAATATCGGAGTATTTCTTTTTATTACAAAATTTGCATGTTCTACATCATTTTTATAACGCACTAGATACTCCAAATTTTAAAGCGCCAAGTTAATAACGCAACCATAATCGTCTAAACACCCATAATACTTAATTTCTTTTAAGCTACGATCGCGGATGCGTAAAATAATCATAGGATCGTGATAGCCAGGGCATCTCATGCGGCTCGCATGAAAATGTCAATTTGCATCTGCAGGAGCGGGGGACGCATGCTTAAAAAATTTTTATCACGTCTTAAACTACGATCCCAGAAGGTGGACATAAATTTCGGTTATAGTGCTCGCTCGCGCGTCATCCGGCGCAGATGTTACACACGCGGCGCGCGCTTTCGGGTAGATAAAAATAAAAGAGTGACAGGGCCGAGTTATCGTGTATGCATCGCTTAGGTTTTCACGTGCCCTTCGTTTCGGAAGTAATATGAATTTTAAAATCCGGCTTTATTCCTATAGTTTCAAAATTTAACGCAGAATGAAGCTCTGTTTGTTCTTCATAATATATTGTGCTAAAATACCAATGTCCGCTGGAAATCCCGAGTATACAAGTGTTTCAGCGGAACGCGCAAAAACTCGCCTCGAGAAGCCGAGGCAAAAGGCCGGAAGTTTAGCTCGGCAAGAAAAAAGCTAAACTTCCAGCGCAGTCCCTATAATTCGCACGCCAGCCACGCCAGCTCTCTCCCATAGAATCCGCTCGGGCAGAAACATATCAGCCAGTAAAATTAGTCAACTCACTCGACAAATCGCCGGGGTCCATCATCCTCCGCTCCACCATCCTCCCCAGTAAATATAAAATACATCGGGCGCGAGGGGTAGAAAGGGGAGCCAGCCAGCCACACAGTCACACAGGCAGCTCCAGTCGCGATAAGAATAAAAGCCTCGGGAAATTTCAATTTCGAGCTCGTAGCAGCGGGGCTCCTCGCGATAAGATCGCGAATGACTCGGAATGTGCGCGCGTCCGAAACGAGCAAACGCATAGAGGCTAGGGCAAAGATAGTAGCGAGCGTGGAAAATCGGGGTGGGGAATAATGCCGGGGTAATCGGCCCATTATGCAGCTCACGCTCGCAGCTCTTTCCTCGTAACACCGTTATTTACGGCAGCGACGCCGCCGACGCGCTCGGCTGCAGTGTCTTTCGCCCGCGGAGATGATTCGCGCGCGCGAGCGCGATAACGAGCGCATCGACGGCCGAGCGCGCGCGCGCGCGCGCCGATGATCGCGTATAAGCGCGAGCGCGCTGGCTGCGGGTAGGAGAGATTTTACCGTTCTCGATAGCGGTCGGACCGGCTGGATGATATGGAGCGAGGCTTAAGCGGACGTTAGTGGACTCGCTCTCTGCCCTGCGATGAATTCTATGTGGAGGCTATGGGTTAGGTGAGAGAGGTTGGGAGAAATAAGCTTTTTTTGGGAGCGCGTGTACTTTTGAGGTGATGAAGGTTTGTTATTTAGAAGGATGATGGAGTTTATAAGAAACTAGCGATACATTATTTATTATAAACTGGACATTATGTCGATATTTGAAAAATTTAATGCTTGAGCACGGTTTCTTTATAAATGTTAAAACAATTCCTAAAATTAGTTTGAAAAGTTTGAAAAGCTTCAATTAGAGAATAAAAGAAAATCTGACACCCTGTTAAAGATTAATTTTCGAATGAACAAATGTACGAAAATAAACAAGGTTGTTTTAAGCTGATGTATTTCTGATACGGGGTCAATTTTCGAAAGTACGTAAAATCAGTGTCAATTATTGAGAAGTATAAATAATTTTATTTAAAATTATATTATCGAACTTAATCTTAAAATTTTGATCTGTTACCGCTGCCCTGAATTAAGGTTGTCGACGTAACCGTTCATTTTACTCAATCCAGAAAAACATCAGTATCACAAAAATGAATAAATCTTATTATCGTTTTCCATAAAACAAGGTCTCGTTTCCAACATAGCACCACTTTTTACAGCAAAGGATGAACACACCGCGCAATTACGTTTTTAATTATTGCAATCAGCCGACGCTAAGAAAGCCCCATCTCTCGCAACAATTATTTCAATCTCGGTTACATCAGCAGCGATCCCAAACTTTTTCCCCAACCGCAGCAAGAAAAAGCAGCTCGCGCTTCTTGTCCATCGCTCGGCTCGTTAATCACGCCTGGCTACATTCGTTTTTACAGAAAATCTAGGAGGCATCGCACGCAGCCATCATAAATGCAAGTCAACACGCTCTCCCGATCAAACAAAAGCTTGCCGCAAAAAAAGCCCATTAAAATTTCTACCGATCTCTCGAGCTCCGCTCTCGGCTTTGTATATAAACTGGCCGCTCGGCGAACAAGGCGCGGCCGCCAGAGGCGAGCGTAAAACGGTACAAGGCCTGAGCGCGTTGGATTAGAAAGATATCGAGGACGAGAGAGAAAGAGCGAGCTATCGGCACACACACACACACACTCGCAGCGCAGCGCCAATCACCGCGTGCGCGCACGTGACGCTGTTATTTTCCGGAGCGCAGCCTGGATTATTTGCGGCCGCGGCTTTTTTTTTCCCCAGCTTCTTCCGCGAGTGGGCGTGCACGCGGCGCGAGCGATTTTCGCTCCTTATCGTTCGAGAGCGGCGAGTTATTGAGAGAAAGCGGGATCGCATTTGAATATTTTTATGGGGGCAGCCGGAGGGGGTAGGAAATCTTCTTGGAGCGTATAATGTGTAAATTTAGGAGAGCAGCTGATTGCGGCCGGGCTTTTATGCGGGGAGCCCGCGAGTTTACCGTTTATCGAGAGAGATGCTACCCGATGGGGGAGTGTATTGTATAACGGATCTATTTTTACGGGCGGACCGTTTGATTTGATTGCGTATTCTAGGGATACGCCTGTAATGCGTATCATTCGGATTTGACAAATGTCGGGGATCGCGTTTTGAAATTCGATGGGTGTGTATTATATGCTGGTTTTACTGCTACTTTTATTGAGACATTAAAATTTTATACTGTCCTTTCCTCCCCTTATTATTTGAGTAGCGTAAACCTTAGATGTGAAATATCACATTAGAAGAAAGGTCCCAAACGATTTTTCGCTCACTGCGCATCCGCGGCGCTTCCTTTAATTTCCGTCCTAATGAAAAGAATCCCCGGCAAAGCCTTCAGCTCTCTCTCTCTCTCCTGAAAGAAAATCTCGAAAGGTCGGGAGACGACGCTTAACGCGAGCCCGAAAAACAATAACGCAATTTTCCCTAGTGTAATTGTCATGAAAGTTAATTAGCCGCTAAGAGACAGCCGTGAGCGCGAGCGCAGGAAAGAGCAAAACTTAAACGTACGTGGAGCGCTATTCTGGCTTCGCTCGGGGAGAAAGAAAAAGGACGAGGAGAAAAGACAAGGAGAGAGCAGCCGCAGCAGCAGCAGCAGCAGCTCCCACACATAGACGGAGGAGAAAAAGAGACAAGCGGCTCCGTATACACACGTAGATACAGGGACGTGCGGCCAAGTTCGGCCACGGCGCGCTAACGAGGTCCATTCTGGCCTCTCCGTCGATGTATTTTGACCTCCTAAATAGAAAGAATTCGGCTTCGGGGAGCTTTGGCCGCGCGTTCGGGGAGCTACATGCTCGGACGAGCTTCGGAGCTACGTGTTATCGCGGGGGCATGTGTCGAGAGATTTCGATGGCTTTTACACTGGAAATGTGATTTCGTTTTTTATTGACTTTATATTGCCGCGGCTGCTGCTCCTGCTTGCTCTTGATAAATTTTCAACTTTATTTTATTTTATTACCTTTTCGTTCTTGCTTTCCTTTCCTTACTTAAAGCCATAACCGAGCGTGATTGAAATTTGAAAATCCCCCCCTCATTCCAAGAAAATACACACGCTCAATCGCATCTCGATTAAATTAGCAGCCATCCGTGGATCAGCCTCATCGGCAAAACAAAATCCCAGCTTCCCGCGCAATCTCGTTTCTTCAATTCCGTCGAATCTCGTTCGACTGCTCGCTCCCGCAATTCCATTACGCGCACCTGCCGAAAAGCCAAATTAAAAAGAAGCAGCGGCCCGCGCGATGAGAACCGCTGATCCCGCTTACGCAGAGACGACGTCTATATACGCGCGCGCGAGCGAGAGAGCTGGCTCGCTTATCTCGCTGCAGAACGAGCGCCCGTCCGCGCGCTGCGCAGTCAATGACTCCTCTCTCTTTCCACTTAGTCCCGACGCTCTATATATATACGCGCGCTCGCGCGCGCCGGGGAAAAAGAAAAACTGTCCCAGCCGACGCGCTCTCGTCAAAATCTCGCGACGCTGTTTAAATCTCGGCCTCCCCTCTTCGAGCTTGCATTCAGCAAGCGCGTATAGAGATACGCTTCGCTCGGGGTCGCGCTTTTTTCAGACTGATCTTGACCTGCTAATTGCGCGACGATTGATTTCCTTGCAAGCTCGCTGTGAAACTTACTTTTATTTATATTTCTGTATGCTATTACACTATGTATAAGATAGGGTATACTGCTTGTTTGTCCGGAATTAGATTTATCGAAGCGTAAAACATTCTAGACTTTCGATCTCTCAATTATCCCGCTCTCGAGAAGAAGGCCTCGCGCGCGCGCGCGCTCGAGCTTTTTTTCTACATCGCGCGCAAAATAACGAAGATACGCGCGCGCTGCTTTCTCGTCGAGCGATGCGCGCGCCACACACGTGAGATCGCCTCTTGTTAGAGCAATTCTCCTGGCTGGCATTACGCACTTTACATTCCGCTCGTCGGGCTGGTACGTCATTAGCAAAGAATGAAAGTTGAATGAATGGGATCCTCGCCTCATCGAATTAATCCCGTCTACTGTCTACAACCATTGTAGCAGCGGCGGAAAAAAAATAAACACTGTCTTTTTACAGTTGCCTTTCTGTGGATTCTGTTTGTTTGTTATACACACGGCGACGCGTGACTTTTTATCTTATTAAGAAAATTTTATGAGTGTATCGACGTTTTCTTTTTTATAATGATTTTGAGAATACGTCTTTCCGCAATAAACATTAGATGGCTACGGTAGAATTTTCCGGGAAAGCAGAATGCTCATTCGCGCAAAAATCGAGAGCCGGTTAAGCCTGCGCGCGCGGCACATTTGACTAAACTCGTAAAGTCGCGCGTGCGCGCGTACGATCGGCTGCAATTTCCGAAAGCCATGAATTAAAGTAGGTCAGGGAAAAAATTGACTCTGCAACCGATAGTTCCCCTCGCGACGATTTCGAAAAACTCCTCGAAAGCGCGAAAATTCAAAGCCGACGGGTAACGGCTTTTTAATTCAAAGATATTCCAATTTCCGGCAATCGAGTCGAGTGTGTGTATGTGTGTGTGTGAGAGAGAGAGAGAGAGAGCAATAAGCACCGGCAAGGAAGCGAGCAGTTTGTAGAGTCGAGCGAGTGTGCACGCAGGCATAATTGTAATGCAGATGTCGCAGAGAGCCGAGCGTCATTTGCACGAAACAACTACCTTTCCGCATTGCTCTCGTTTGCGGACGTGCTGCAGAAGAGAGCCGCGAAGAGAATGAGATGAAAAACATGAGCTTGCCGAGGAGCGAGAGATTGAGGATGGAGAGGTGTGGTGTAGTGAAAGGTTCGGAAATTACTCGAAGGAATTGCTTCTTTGCCGATCTGGATATGCGTGTATTATACTAATTTTTCTGAGTGCGTGAAATGTACAATTGTTGTGCAGACACGTAGTTTTTAAGGGAGTTTTGATTTTTTTTATTTTGCAAAGCATTCAAAAAAACACCATGATTCTAAAAGAATAGAAATTGACAATCGAGTATGACCAGATTGCTACGGTGCACCTAGTCAAAATTAAATCAGTAAAAAACGACAACCGCAATGTTTTCCTTTTCCGCTAAACAAAATTCATTTTCTTTCCATTACCCGCTTTTTTAAAAAAATTCATTGTACTTTGTTTTTCCAACTAGATATCCTTTTTAAACCTATATTATACCCAACGCACAGTGACATAAAACTTTTTAACAACCACAAAAAAAGTAAAAAATAAAAACCGGAAACAAGTCTGGCGCTTGATGCTTGGGCGTAAAAATTGACATTTTGAAAAATTCCGAGCTTTCAAATCAGGGAATCGGCGCATCTAGAGAAGAAAGCCGCTCGCGCGCGCGACGGCATCGACCGAAAAATTCATCAATACAGCGAGCCGCCGCAGAGTCGCGAGTTGTACACACAGAGAGAAAGAGAGAGAGAGAGAGAGAGAGAGAGAGAGAGAGCTGTATGACATTCGCCTCGGCTGCGCGCGTCCGGCTTTCAAAAGAAAGAGCGGAAAATTTTTCCGAAAAAAAGGTAAAACAGCAGAGCGACGAGGGGATAAAAAGAGACATCGACAGCCGCCGTTCGATTTCTCTATTTCTCTCCCTCGCAATATCTGATGGATCGACAGCTGCGGAGGCACACTGCTTTCTCTCTCTCTCTCTTCTTCTCAAATAACCCATTGAGTTATCCACCCATGCCAGATATACACACGCTCGCCTCCACCGCTGCTGCTGCGGTTTTCGCGTTGTTTCGACCATACAGGCCAGCTCTTCGGGGACTAGTGTGTGACAAGCGTAGATATTGTCGGAGCCCGGAGATTCCGCGTCCTTGTTTTGCCTATATAGACGCGCACTCTCCATTCTATTTGAACGTGGGCGCATTCTTTCGTTTATTGTTGCCTTCCTCTTTTTTCCTCGCCGCGCCCGGGCTACTGTGCGCCCGGTTTTGTTGCTTTTTTTCCCCCAAAGACTAGCCGTCGCTCCGTGATGACGCTTTTTATTTTAAGCTTATATGCGAGTTGGTTTTTGCCTCAAACTCAGCGCGCACGTATGTATATGTATACGTATACGGCAGCGCCCGGCGACGATCGGTATGCGTCCCGTACCCCTGGATTTCGCTCTCCGTGTATCTCTCGCTCGTTGAACGCGTGTGAACCGAATTCAAATCGACTGCTTTTTCGCGCGCCTTTCTTTTTGCCGAGTTTCCACGTTTTTTTTTAGTCTCCGGACGCCCTTAACGCTCCGCGATGAGAAATTCGTGCTGCACTTATAAATATTTTAGAGTTTTCGGAGATTAAAATAAATAGGGCGAATTTCATCGTGGAGCTGGATGTAACGAGTCGGAGCATTACACGGAGTGCACTTGTAAAGTGGGCTTATAAAGCCCGTTAAAGTTGTAAGTGATGGATATTTTTTATGACGGCGGAAATTTTTTTCAGGTGAGTAAAGGTTGAAGTGTTTTTTATGTTTTAGGAATCGTTTTTTATGTACAGTTAAAAATCGAATGCCAGACGTTTGAAATTTTGAAATTTTAATTACGTTTATATTAATCGTTAAGAAGTGCGGATTGGCGTAACGAAGATTCTCAGTAAAGTTTAATTAATTCATAACGGCTAATCGCATCGGTGATTTTAGATCTGATTAAAACAGTGCCATAACTTTGCAGAATAGCTAATGCGAGAATACAAATGCTCAGCGAGTAGATGAAGTACAATTATATGCAAATATGAGTGGGATACGAGTGCATCGCTTGATTAAATGTTGGTATATACCTCTGTATTTGTATTAGGAGTCGTGGTTTAAATAAACATAGAAATTCAATAGCGATCGAGGGACACCTCGTAGATTAATAAATATCGAGAAGAGTCGAGCTTATTGATTTTCAGGATTCAGGAATAAATATTAGCTGTGCTTTTTGTAATTTCCAATTGTAAAAGAGAATATGGAATTCATTTGATTATTTCAAATACGCTTTGTCAACATTTTAAACCTGCATTTCAACAAATCCAAGGGCCACTATTTTCTATGAATGAACGCAAATTAGAATAAAATTTGAAGCTGACAAATGGCACTGTACACGAAAACAACGAGAGAAAACCACGACGACTGTAACTATAGATTCCAGCTGACAAGGATTCAAAGGGCCAAATCAATTGTTCAATTAACGAATCCCGCTCCCGTATAGCAGCGAATATCGGTACACACACACACATAGAGCTTAAGTGGCCCTAACGAGCCAGGCGCAATCTTTCTTCCAACAGTTAAAATCCCGCACTTGCGGAAAGCACAATGAAACCGCTCTGTAAGTATCGTTCGTATTGTATTTTTATCCGGCGCAGCGCGGAAAACCGGACCCGGTAAACAGAGACTACGAACGAAAGGCTTTAGCCGGCAATTAATTCAATTTACAAATTAACTTCTCCCCGCGTGCGCTTGGCTATTGTGAGAACTCTCTCGTTCCTATATAACCAGAGGCAGCTCAGCGTGTAACAGGAGAAAGATTGAACGAACGAGAAGAAAATGGGAAACGGCGAAAAACGAAAGAGAGAGAGAGAGAGGCTACGTGTATATATGGAGGCTAGTATATGTGTACGGGTGGAAGCCGACTCGCTTATCAGGAGCGTGGGTCACACTCAACTGTAGGAAAAAGTTGGCAAATGTTTCTTTTCGAAGCGCGGCCTACCGCCAAAAACGTCCCAGAAGTTTCGGATAAAACAAGAAGCTGTTCGTCTTCGTGGATACCTTTCCCTCCTTTCTCTCTCTCTCTCTCTCTCTCTCCCTCTGTTCCTCGCATTACTTTTCTTCTCCTGCCTCTGCGGTTTCTCTTCGAGGATAGCTATATAACAAGCCTGCTTTTCTTATGGCTCTGAATTTTATCAAGCCCACAGATGTACGTAGTGTGCATCTGCTGTGTATTTAGGAATATTGCAAAAATGTATTCTGCAGGGTGTATTTGTCGCGGGAGTGAATTCACGTGGTTTGACAAATTGGATAAAACATCAGCGGATGAGAGTTTGTTTGCAGGATTCGAATCAATAAAAATGAATTTTTTAGACAAAGTAATTAAATAAGTAAATAGACAAGTAAATAAATAAGTAAACAAATAAGTAAATAAATAAACTCTATCAAATTCATTCGTACAAACATTTGACACTTCTCTACAAAGGTAAATGTACATTTTAAAATACGTTTGTCTAGATTCTTTATATGTTCGAGTAATTTTTTCCTAAAAATATCGTGACAAAACTGTCTACAACAGTCTTTTAAAATACTATAACATATAATCTAGTATTTAAATTTTAATAAATGAGAAAATAAAACTTGAAATAAAATTTTTTTATTCATAAAAATTTTAACGTTATATTTAAAAAAAATAATCCTTTTCAAAACAATATTGAATTATTTTATTCTCAACTAAATTCAAAATAACAGTTAAATACAATATTACGCTTAAATCAATAATAATCTATGACATAAATCCACTTGAACAAAGCTGTTTTCTATAATCAAAATCAAATAGTCTAAAAGTGAGCCGGTGCGCTTCTCGTATCGATGTCTCTTGACGCATATCGTCAATCAGATTTACATTGCGCCGTCTGCGCGCCGTATGGTTTTGCCGGTAAGCGCATCTGTGTTATTGCGAACACACATCCCGTTATTTTCGTGGGAAGCAGGGTTCAAAACGTCGCGAACGAGAGACATCTTCTCTATTTGCGAGGCAAACCTTTCGAGTGTTTCTCTCTTTTTTTTTTTTTTTTTAATTCGCTCTCGCGCGGCAACGGAACGCGTGTGCTATTGTGCTTTTGCGCGAATGCGCGCTAAGCAGAATCCGTACTTAACTTCGCTAATTGGATACTTGGGTAACGTTTGTTTTTCAGGGTATCTGGAGATGGGTATAAAAAATATAAAATTTGCTACGCTTTTTTAAGCAATTCGTGTACAATTATAGCTATATCAGCTTTATGACTAAATAGCCTTTCGCATACTGGAATAAAAGGATCTCATATTTTCTATCAAATATTATTTTCTCCAATTTCAGTGAATCTTGTGACTCGAAGGCGGGGTCCTATTCGTATCAATAAATTACACAAAAAGTAAGTTTATATATATTTTAATTTTTTTTTTATTTATTATATCTTATGAAAATATTGATTGAAAGGTTGAAATTGAAGTAATCAATTTTATTATATTATAATGAATTTTTTTAATCAATGTAGAAATTTAGGTCAAAAAAAGTTTTTAAATAATTCTTACTGTAACAAGAAGTGTTACATATTTCAGTCACGGAGTTGGCTCAAATTTTGGGTTATATTTTTACATAAAGATGAAAGAAACCGTAGAAATAAAATCTTATGTTTTTAAAAGAACTCAAATTTTGTACACTTTTAGTAGTATTTGAACAAAAATAAAAAAAAAATACTTTCAATTACAATATGACTCATTCAGTTAATAAAAGTTCTAAATAAATTTAAAAAAAAAGAATAAAACTAAAGAAAACAAAATTTTATTTGCTTTTTTCAAACGAATATAAATATTAATTCACTTAAAAGCTTTATTAGTTTAAAATTATAAAAAATATATAAACTATGAATTTCCATTTTCAAAAAATTTGGATGGAATTCACTAAATTTTTGAAACTGAAGTTTAAACTAACATAACCTTTGACTGGATATACATCTTTTGATTCAGAAAAAGCAAATAAAAGCTTGTTTTCTACATTTTATACTTTTATTTTCTTTTTAAACTTTATTTACGACTTTTCTAAACTGAATTATTCATATTTTAATTAGGAGCTTTTCGGGTAAAAACGTTAAACAGATTTCAGATAGAAATCTCGCGAAAAGCGATATGCTCTGGCAAAAGAATAAATACGACTTAATAATTATAATTAATATAAATTATGACATTTTTAACTTTAATAATAAAATAAACGTAATAATATTACGTTTAATACTTAATATCTAAATATAAGCTAAATAATATTTATAAAAACTATGAACAATTTAAATATATTAGTTATCGAGTATAATAAAGCTGAAATTTTTATGAAAAAGGAATATTTTTAGTCTTTGGCAACATAAAATGTTGCTTTGAACTATTTATCATGACATGCCAATCATTATCAGTTTACTTATTTTTCTGATGAATTTTCTTCTAATTTCTTATATTTTTAAAAATAATGTACAAAATTAAAAAATTTTAAAACATTATATATTATTATTGTTGCTTCTTTTATATTTTGCCTTCCAAAATTATATCTGAAAATTTGAGCTGATTGCGTTATCTAAAATACAATTGCCGACCTGTAATTTAACGTTCGAAAGGCAAGAAAAGAAGTTTTTATCCACCAAATTGTCCAAAATAACCTTTACACAAATATCCACAAATCACTGTAAATACCTGACAATCAAAGCCATAATTTATCTTCCCCAGGACAAAAGGGCTGCACGCACCGCAGGCCCGCATATACGCAGAGGCCGTATATAGCGTGCAGCGGTAAAACTGGCTGGCTGAAGGGCGTCGCAATGAATATTTAAGCTAATTATTTTGCCGTTACTCATCGGGCCGCGCGCGCGCGCGCGCGCTCAAAGTTTGCGCTCTCCCGAATGCCTACACAGTCGAAAACCGCTCGCTGCCGCAGGAAGAACGAGCAGCCGCGCGCGGCGCTAAGAACTTTAGCATTTAATTTATTGCCGACGATCTAATTTCCTGGGGACACAGTGCCATGGAAAAAGAAACTTTCGCGACACTGCGCGAGCGCTCGTTTTGCTTTCGCCCGACATCCTTTTAGCTTTTTTTTATTCGGCGACGGCGGGGCCTCTCTGTGACGCAACTTCCTGTCTTTCCCTTCGAGGCATTCGGAGAAAAGCAATCGCGAGCGCATTTCTGTCTCTCTGCGATTATTAGGCGCATGCACTGCTTCGCTGCTTCCAGGTAATTCGTGAAAAGCACCGCACACAATATTTTTTCTTTTCTCTTGTATATATGCAGCCGTGTATATATGCTGTCTGTCTCTTTTTTGCTCTAAACGTGTATATATATTTTTTGCTCTTGTCGAGGCACGCTTGTTTTTACGAAGGCGCGACAGAGAGCTAAACCTCTTGAGGTATCGATTGCATTGCGTGCGCGCGTCCGCGGTTTTGTCAAGGCTCCCAACAGCTATTGAATATCGAGGACTGTGTGTATTTTTTCATTGCGCCTCTTCGGGAGAATAAAATTTTTGACATTTGCGACGGCGGTTTTTATTTTGACGAGAATCAAAAGAGTATGGTAAGCCATACTGTTTGAAGAGTAAACAGGAAATAAGAATTAATAAAATAGAAAAATGGTAAATTAATTTACAAGAGTTTAACTAGTACATTCGAATTTTAAAAAGGATTTAATTTAACGACAAATATTCATCCATTAGTCATTAGCGTTTAAGCAAGTTGATTAATGATTAATTAAACTAGAAATTCGGTTTTAAAATTAATTTTTTATTATTAAATGTCGATATATTGTAATTAAAATACAGAACATAAAAATTCACGTCTATAATTTATTCAATATTTACAGAAAAACGTTAAATTGTTTTAAGAATTTCTTAGCTTCTAAACAACTTTTCTAAGTCTTTCTAAATGGTCTTTTGGTACGACAATATACAGGAATTAACAAAGAGAATATTTATAACAACACAATATTTAGTAAACACTAAAATATTTATATTTTCAAATTCTTGCAGCAAACCTAAGTTAATGGAAATTCCTCAAATTTCTCGACAGACTTGGCTTAACTAAAAATATTTTTGTACCGTTGAGCTTGCCGTCATCCGGTGGCGTTTGTTTTCTGAAACTCTTTAAATATTTTTCAATAATGTTAGCTGGGCGTAGATTAAAAAGCTTTTAAATTCGAGAGCAACGCAGCCTTCTGATCCAAAAACGTTTATTCGTATCTATATTATTCATGCGAAAAAAGTACCCCGACCCTTCAATAAATCATGTTTCATGGATTTTTAATAAGGACATCTTGAAGGTAGACACGTAGCGCATAAGGCAAGCGAGAAAAAGAACAGAGGAAAAAGAGAAGAGAGAAAAGTGCGAGCACAACGCAAACAGGAACAAGATGAAGAGATGGAAATATGCATAAAGAGGGCGTAATTCTTCAGATAGACGGTAAATATTATATCGAGCTCGGATATCACCTAATAAAAAAATTTCAATCAAGATTATAAAAGGCGAATAATTAAAAAATTTTTGAATAAATCAATTATTAACATTTATCGAACGGAATCAAAGAATAAAGAAATATTAAAATTTCATCGATTGAAGGTACTAAAAAGTGCTTCCAATCGAGGAAGCCGCAAGTTTTGCTTTTCTATTATTAAAATACCTCAGCATGAGAACGGTCACGACTAGGACGAAAATTCGTCGAAAATCAATAGCCATATAACGAAAGCCGAGCACTTAAACCCGCACGTTTCCTCGCGTATACGGCAACAATACCAACTCTCTCTCTCTCTCTCTCTCTCCCCCGTCGCACCTGACTCGGCGTGCCCCGTTTTTTGTATTTGGCCCGGCCAAAACTAGGTCAGCCCCGGGCTCATCCAGATTTCCACCTTACATTTCCCGCTCTCACGAATCTCTCTCTCTCTCTTTCTCTCTGGCGCGCACAAAGGTCCTATCCCCCTCCGTTGATTACCGACAAACTCCCTCCGTAACTCCATCGTATCATAAACTTCAGCTTTGCCCCTGGCTATCCTGCGTGGACCTTGAGACAAGGCATGCACACGCGAAATCCGATCGCGACTCTCTGCGCCAATTATCCCCCCGACTACAGGCCATCTAGCTCAAATAAAAGGCGCGCGCATACACACTCCCACACAGAGGGATCTGCCCACACAGAGAAATACACAGGCATGCGGGCAGTCCGAAAAGCGGTAGCTTCGATTCCCATCGGGGAGTCGGAGCTATATACACAGGAGGGCGGCCAACGATGGCTGTATATATCCTCGACCGCAGACGGCTTTAATATTGCAAGAGCGAGAGCCAGCCCCCCGCATCGCTGAGAGAGAGAGAGAGAGAGAAAGGAGGTAGCTATCGTCGGACTGGACGAAGACAACGACGACAAGAGCAGGGAAGATGTATAGAGAGATAGAAAGACGAACGACGCGGCAGAGAGAGAGAGGACAAATATTTATCTTGCCCTGGACCACGATATATTATACATATTCCATATTATATTTGGAGAATCGGATTTCGGCTGTGTCCTCGCCGGCTTCACGGGATACACTGTGTGTTATTCTTTTACTTCGGTTTTGTATTTATGAGGATCTGGGCTTTAATTTATGTCTCGAGCTTTCAGCTATAAAGGTACGTCCCTATCTTTTTATCCGCTCTGCTTTGTGATGCCCTCCTCGGACGCGCACAACTTTTCATCGGTTTATTAATAATTTTATTTTTCGAACGTTCTATTTACCTTGGAATCGTCAAAATAAATTGTAGAAGAAAAACAAGCAACATATCGAGGGAATAAATAGAAAACGTACACTGAGAGCAAAAACAATGTTAAAAATTAAAAGATTGGTTTGTAATATTGATTTATTAACATTGTTTTATAGTCATTGTTTTATAGTAGTTTTCCTAAATAGATAGAATAATAAACAGTCCTATTCTCTAGAGTTTCGAAATTTTCGAATTGAATGAGAAAATTGTTTAGAGTTTTATTTACCTAGCTTCAAAACGCACATTCGTTAATAAAAATTTTATATGAAAAACAACTTGTAGATTTGTGTATTTAATACAGTTTAATAATAGGTTCTATTGAAAAATGTTTTTTAAAAAACATGTACCTGATATAATAACTAAAATGAATATTTTTTCCAAACTCAAAATTTTCGCCAGTTTCAATTTTAAAATTTGTAATACTGAAAAGTGTACGCTAGATTCTTCATTTCTACCAATACAGAGTAGTGAAATTTACAAGTTTAAATACAAAATTTTATTGTAGCTCATTTAAAAAATCGTGAGTTTAAATTTCAAACTTTAACATTTCAAGACAGGGCAACTAGATCTTGGTTTACAACTTTTTCTCGTAATTTTCCCAATTTTTTAGTAATTTAATCCGTCACATTTCTTTCAGTATAGAATAATAAATGAACTAAAAACGCGAGTAAACAAAAGCTTACGACAAATCACAGAAACAAACAAAAAAGCATCCCTCGGCGTTGTTTTCAAAGCAATAATTACGCGAACCGATGACAAAAGAGCCGAGTCGCCTTCAGCATATCCCGGGCTTTCCTCCCTCTGCTCATAACGCTCATGCCTTTACTTTTATTGCATTTCCTCGTCTCCGGCTTCAGCCCGACGTTTCTCGTTACAGGTTAACTCTTTCCCTCCACGCGACGCCGTCTCATCTGGCTTATATATGCAGACGCACATCTCGCAGCAGCAGCAGCTCCTGTGGGGCCAGCCCTGCACGGCGCATCTAGTTGTAATAACGCGCTCCGCTCTACGCCCGCGCGATCTCTCCGGGGATGTATTTATGGAACGCGTCCGAAGAAAAGGTTCAACGAACCTTACTCCTCCCTCTCTTTCCCCCCGTACGCGTCGCGCATAAAACCTTTGGTCCTTGGCGCGCTCAGGGTGAAAAGAAATCGGGGACCGCGCGCGCCGGAAGTGCGAGGGTGACTGCCGCCGCCGAGGGGTAAAAGACGACCACGACGACGGCTCAATTGCTCTAATGTTTCCCGAAAAAGAATATATACACAAGCGAGGGAGCCAGCCTTGCCTCATTAATCGAAAGTGAGAGAAGAGGGGGGCGGCAGGAGACGAGGAGCTAAAGAGAGACGCGTCGGAGGGAGAGAGGTGAGATTGAGACTTGTAAGCTTTGTCGGGATCTTAAAAGCTTTCTGCTGAGGAGAGAAAGTATGGATATGGGAGGGGAGAGAGAAGGACAGGAGCGTGAGTCATTGCGATTTTGTCGATTTTACGCTTTATTTACGCGCTTCCGCTTTAAACCTGCCGACGACAGCTGCGTAAGAAGCGTAAGTGTGGATCTGGCTGGGAAGGTATGACTTTCCTGTTTCAGCGGTGAAATTGGCGTGAAACCGACGGCTTAAAAAGTTTACAAGCCGAGACTGTCTTTTTTTACGGAAATAGAGACGGAAGTTTAATTTTTTTACTTTTCAATGATTTTGTGCGTAGGACGCTTACGTTTTCGAATCGAACAATGTATTATAGTTATTGTGCTGTAAGCGTTTGTGTTTTAAGTGAGTTCTAGTTTGATACATATTCATTACAAACAAAGGATGCATTGAGAGAAACTAATATACAGATAAAGTTTCTGGACGCATAAAGGTTCATTATATCGAGGTACCGCTTCGAGCAGATGATAAGGTAATTTATTGGATATCACTCAGAAGAAACTAGATTGAAATGTGTCATCCTACTTGGAATGATGCTTTTCTCGTACAGTGAATACAGAATGCAAGGATTCGTGTGCAAATCATGTTTACTTTATATATAAGCATAGAGAAGTAACGCTAAAATGACAATATATTGACGGAACATACATAACTCGATCAAAAAGTACGTACTGCTATCGGAGATAATTTTATATCATAATGTGTTACAGATATAATTTTCTACAATATAGTTTCATTAAAAACAATACTTAATTTCAATAAACAATCTATAAAGTCTTAAATTTCATTTTCAAGTCTCACTTCACTATTTAATGTTTTAAAGATATATTTCCTATATTTATTTTTATACGTTAATTATAAATAAATCGTCTAGACGTAGCTACTAAATAATACGTCCCTCCTCAATTCACTCCTTAAACGAATTAATCACTAACAATCTTAAAAAAAAAAGCTCGCTTCATCGATCTCACACAAATTCCTTAGCCACACTTCCAAGTAGAAAAATAATCAGAAAACAATTTGATCTTGCCTCCATTAATCCAGTAATTAAGAACCGAAGAATAATAGAGCGAAATAAAATCCTCGAAGGCAGAGTAGAACAAGCGAACTACTCTCGGCGCGCGCCGGCCGAACAATGGGGCCGCCGCATTTAGCAGGAATGCGTCCCGGGGCGTAAATTTGTACGCGCCCGAGTCGTCGCGCAGCTGTAGAGCAGCAGCAGCCAGTGCGCGCGTTAAGGAATGCCGATAGACTATAGCGGCTCGCGCCGGCAGAAATCGCCGGCGTATTTAGGGCCCTGCGAGCCTGCAACCATTAGCGTGAAATTAGATTAGATAAATACGGTAGGCCGAGAGAGCGCCGAGAGCAATTTTTGCGAGTCAAGGTTTCGGCAGATTTATTTGCTTTTTTGGTTTTCAAGGCTTTTCGAGTGCTGCGGCTTTTGGAAATTGGAATGGGGTTGGATTTTCGAGGTTTTGTGTTGGTCTGGTTTTTGTTTTACTGATATTGATTTTTAGTTACTGTTCATTTCATAAGAAATAGTTGAATTACTTTATGTTATTGTATACTTTTATATTTTTTTCTATGTTTTGTTGTCTTTTTTCTAATTACTTCGCTGATTAAATTGAGTATTCAAAACATTTGGATAATAATTTAGGTTATTGCAAAATTGATTAAATGTTGTGAATGGCATTTCATTCAATAGAAGACAACAGAATGATTGAATTACTAATTTTCTTTTCTATTCTTCAGTTTAATTATTGCAAATTACTTCATGTGTACGTTTCAGAGTTTTTTGAATGAATAATTTACATGTAATAATTAAGAAAGCGCTTAAGAAAATTAGATTTTAATCATTCATTAGCAAAACTGGGCATTCAATTACATTATTATTTGAAAGTCAATATAATTAATGGTAAAAAAGTTGGTAAAAAAATAAAAAAAATTATTAAGAATTAAATGAACTTGCAAAGAAAGAATAATTTTAAAACGTTTACAAGTTCATCATCACATTAAAAAAGTAATAAATCATAATGATTTTTATTAAAATATATTATTAAATTCTACTTACAAGATACTTATTACTAGTCTATTTTGTATCACTACAAATATATTGATATTGTCGGAAACGTGTAGCATAATATTGTTTTCTCTCTTTTATCATTTGATGGATTTGCTGTTTTTTTTCTCTTCGCTTAGCATGTGTGCAATCGAGGGGATCGTGCCACGTCAACCGCTATCGGGCATATTTCAGGAGGGTGGTGAATATGCAGGGTTAAAAGGAACAAAATGATTCATAGTTCTTATTAGTTTGCTGGGGTTTCATGCTGTCTCATCGTCGCAGTATTTTCTTTTTTCTCTTTTTTTTTTTTTTGAATTGCAAAACCGTATAAAGTTCCAGTTCTTTATACTCATAAATAATAATCAAATCGTTAAAAAACTATATAAAAAATCACAATAAATCACAATTTATAAACAATATTTAATAATCGAGCATGGAAAAATTAATGATTAATTAAACAACAAAATACAAGATTCTTAAAAAAACTAATTCTTACAGCGTAAAAGTTCAAATATACCGTTAATCAAAGGAAAACTGATACTATGAGAATCAACGATAAATCTGCCACAAGCACTGTAAAAACCGTGGAGGCAGTCATTAATTATGCCACGGCTACAAAAAAGAATCACTAAAACTCTTAGCAGCAGCTTTACAAGTCGAAAATTAAAAGCGAAAAGCGCAACGATGAGGCAGCACGAAACCACGAGCGCCCAACGACGATGCTAATAAAAATTATGAATCATTTTGTCCCGTTTACCCCAGCGCGCGCTCACACAATCGCCACCCCTGATATACGTACACAGCAAAGTAATCCGGGCTCGCGGCGCTCTCGTGACACGAGCCCCTTAAATGGCCACCCCCCAAGCGCGTAATCCACTTAAATCGATATCAACGCCGCAATCAATAAGCTACTATTTATAACCGGAAAATCCTAATTGAGATTCAAATTGACTTTGAGCTCTATAAGTCATGCGCGAAAATATATATACGCGTACGTGCAAAGGCTCGCCGCTAACGTAGCTCTCTCGTGGGTTATGCGCTTAATTGCTAATTAAAGATCGCGTAAAAACCGTGGCCGGACTTCTTTCGCTTTTCCCTTGCCCCCACCTTCTCGACAGTAGCGTCGAAGGGAAGGTTTAACAAAGCTGGGGTGAACGGTTGGAACGAAAAAAAAAAATGATGATTCGACGCCGAGCCTTAATAGCTCGGCGAGGGTTGAGATAATAACTCGTTCGTGTCTTCGGCAGGTCGGCGGGCGGGAATCGTAGCCTGGGCGTTGCGCGCGCGTTTCGTTGATTGTATCGCCGAGTATAGTGGCTTATAATCGTAAAGCTGCAGAGCAATGATTTCAGAATGCCCCGGGAGCGCCGGTTGATCGGGAGAAGTTTTATTGTAGATTGCGATTCCTCGCTGGCTGACTGATTTTTAAGGGGACTCCGCGAGGATCGAAGGGAAAATTAATCCGAGATTTTACATTCGTGAGGGGTGAGGGGTAGGGAGGAGGAGGGTGTAATGGTCGCTGGGAAGAGTTATTTTACGGGCGTTAACTGTTTGTACGCGGAGAAAAGAGAGGAGATATGTTTTCTCAGAGAGCTTTAAGAGGAGGGTGCCATTAACGCCTGTCTTTGAGCTTGAACAAACATTCATAATTTTTTTCTTGCTCAATTTACTTCTGAGGCTATAATTATCTGCTTGCGACAAATGGCCCGTTGAAAGAGGACGGTATTACCTTGTTTTTTCGTTTTAAGATAAACAAACATTTAAAATGTATCGATGATGCTTAATATGTTAACAAGTTGTTTACACTTTAAAACGATGTACACGTGTAACGTATATGTCTTCTTTTTTTACTGAAGATTACTTAATTGATTTATTTGTATAAACTATTTTTGGAAATGTTCCAAACTTTGCCTTAATCCAAAAGTAATATACCTTTTTATCTGAAAAAAAATAAAGGCTTTAGAGTAAATGAAACATCTCGTTAGGAGTAAAAAAGGTCCTTATCCACACTGTCGAAGCCCAGCCAGTCGGCAAGGCATCTTACGCGCAATAATCAAATACTTCTCGCCATCCGTTTGGTGTCTTTGAGCAAACTCCATCCGGAGTGACATCGTCGTTAATAAGATCAAATGGCGAGGGGGGAGGGGAGCGAGGGTAGAAAAAGAGCGAGATAAAAGGGAGGCGGTCTATAAGAAAGTCAGCGGAGAGCGAAGGATCGTCGGTCGGACTACAAATAGAAAATCGGCAGGGGGAGGGATAATTGCTCTCGGCATGTCACGGCATTTATCAAATTCCCCGTTAGTGCGCCGGCAAAGAAGTCCCTCTCTGTGCTGGTAGCTCGAGCAAGAGAGAGAGAGAAAGACTGACTGACTGGACCGCCGGCTTTCTGTATATTCCTATAGCTATATCTCGATTCCTCGTCTCTTCGAGGGAGGAGGAGGACGGGACGAAGCACAAAGGAGCAATCCGCTTCTGCGGCTGGCGTAATCCAAACCGCTTCTCTTACTCGCTTAGCTTCTCTCTCTCTCTCTCTCTCTTCCTCTCTTTCCGCGAGGAGAATACTAGGAGCGAGGAAAACGGCCTTTTCTTGCGCTCCACGCGGCTCTGTGCAGCGAAGAAAGGCCAAAAAAGGAGGGACGAAGACAGCGAGAATAAGACGGACGCGGGGGGAGCGCGAGGAGGAAAGTTATTGCCTTAACTTTTCATTAGAGCCGTGTCGTCCTTCTGTATTTTCCTCCGCTGTATAAGCTCAGGAGTGAAAGTCGCCGGGAAAAACGCCGACACTCGAATGCTCTTTAAGAAGTCTAAAGAGATACCCAGAGAGAGAGAGAGAGAGAGAGAGAGAGAAAGAGAGCTGGGTGAGCCGCCGGCAGCGGCCGGGATCGATGCGCTCCGAAGTGGGCTATTCCCTCAGGTAACACGCCGCGGCTCTCTCTGGCTTTAAACTTTTTCCCTTTGATCCGCACGGCCATCACCCGCTTCCATCCCATGGCCCGCTTTCTTACGTGCGAGCTCAAGCTGGAGAGCGAGCCTCTACCCCCCCGCTACACAATTGAGTGATTGGTTACACGCGACTTTTGTTTTCCGCTGCACGATACAAAAGCCGGCTTTTTTCTTGCGCGGGGGAGAGAATGACGTCGGTTCGTATCAAGGCTAGCGCGATATCGCGTGCGCGATCTCTGCTCTAAACGGTTAAGTGGAAATGGCGTGTTTGTTGTGCAGCTCGCAGTGAGGCTGGAGAACTCGGATTTTTGGAGGTTTGATCAGTCGATGGACGATGCTCTGGATGCACACGCTGAGTGCAGATGCGCGCTTACGGCTCTTATCTGATTTTTGGGGGAAAATGTTACACTTGTCAGTGGTTGTAAATTTTGAGATACGTGTGACTGCTCTCGTGGACGTAGCGATGTGGTTTATCAAAGCCGAGCGCGTTTTGGTTATTTTGTTTGCCGCTGATAAATTCGAAATAACGTTTTTGCACTCTGGTGATCGTTGTATTGATTTTGATATATATTTTTTTAGTTTAAATTTAAAACTTTTGAAATAATAACTTTCTTAAATTCCTCTCTTAAAATGAATGATTGATTTTCAAAATTGAATCCGATTACGATAGAATATGTTATACTTTTTGTAAATTTTGTTTAAAAACTCAGACCATTTGTGCAGTTTTTTTTTTGCAAAACTCAAAGACAATCGTTTAAGCTAACTACGTGCTAACAAAAATGCCCTCTGTAAAACACCGCTTTTGTCCTTCTAATATCCATTATTTACAGCTCTTAAGTCGCTGGCAATGCCTTCGAAAATTAGCCACCTTCCAAAACACACAAACAGTAACCACCCAAGCCATTCACTCTACCGCCTCAAGCCCGCACAATCGCCTCAGAGGAAAAGCCCCTTGCACGCGACGATCTTGGAAAAGTCGAGCCGGCCAAAGTGATGCCTCTCTCCCTCCCGCTCCTCTCAAGACAAGACCTGGAACAAACTCTCAAGCCAAAAAGATTTCAGCTCGCGTTCACACGGCTCTCAGGCGGCAATACGCGCGACTGTGAACGTATCCTAAGGGAGGGTGCGCGCAGAAAAGCGCGAAGCTGGAGGGGTTGAAGGGGGGCGGGAAGGGGGGGGGGAGGCGACGCGCGGATCAAAGAAAAAGGTTTAGAGCAGCTCTGCGTTACCTAAGGGAATACCCCACTTCGGAGCATCGATCCTCTGGCCTTCGCGGAGAGGGTATCTCTTTAGACTTCTTAAAGAGTGTTCGAGTGTGGGCGGTACTCTCCTCCTCTTCCTTCTCCTCGCTTCTATATATATACACGGCTGAGGTCCCTCGCTTTTGCCTGCGCCCGTGCGCGCGCGTGTGCAAAGGTGAGCGCGCGCGCGGATGCAGGAGAGAGAAAGAGAGATAGCTCTCCAGCTCCCTGTCAAGCGCAATGTTTACTCAAACGAAGATTCCGAACGTTTGCGCGCGTGAAAAAGAGAGCTGGGGCTGAGGCGATTTTAAAACCTTCGGAGGCCGATTATCCTCTATTTTGTTGAATTACGACGGAGAGCGGATGGCTGCGTGGGAAAAGCGAGCGGTTGGAAAGTTTAGTTGAATGTGATTTCGACTGCCGTGTGTGAGCAAATTAATTTGTGGAAAAAGTTGGGAATTGAGAGCGAAAATTGAATGGAGAAAAGTTAATAAATTACCGTATACAAATTATTTTTACGTAAACCACCAAAAATATGTCACAATAAAACTATTTATTTGAAACACTAATTTCTTTAAAAGTACGCTTTTTACAATCTTCCCAGCACTCAATCCAACTTTCGATGTAACGTGAAAGTGAAAATTCCATTTAATAATCTGATATCCAAAAACGTGAAAATGAAATGGTTAGCGCTCTTAACTACTCAATTTAGCTCGAGCGGAGCTAAATCATGTCGCGCTGCATTTTATGAAAGGATTGTACAATTCTATTATGTTATTCAAAAGAGGCTCGTAAATTATGAAAAGAGGAAAATATGCTTTATTCAATAGTATAATATTCTACGGCATCTTCTTTCTCCCTCTGTGTCTCAGTCTCTTCTCTCTCCCTTCTCTTATTCGCATTGATATCGCGCAAAGTCACGCGCGGCACTTGAACGTAAATAAGTGAATCGTTGCTCGGTGCCCGTAGTCACGTTCTTCTTTTTCGCAAAGATACGAGAATAGAGAAAGGCGAGAGAGTGAGAAAGAAAAGGAGAGCACGCGAAGAGCGGCAGAGTCGTAGGTAAGCTTAAGATTACGAAAAATTTATAGACAAAATGGAATGTAACAAAAAGGTGAGCTTCTCGTACTCGAGAGAGAAAGAGTGGAAACCTGATAATCAATTAAAGTCGTATTCCCTCGAAAATTTCATTGTATTTCGATTATATCGGATGGAAAAAAATTAAACGGACTATAGGTTTAATTTAACTTTATGTTTAATTTCATTGGCTGTGTGTTATTAAATTTTCTATTGATGAAAAAAATGCTGCTTTTTACGAGCAAAAAAGAAATGGTTTTCGAATACAAAGCACTCTATTGGTTTTAAAATCAATGGTTTAGCATATTGCCTGGGAAGAATTTGAAAATTAAAAATATTTTACAAAGCGTATTCCCTTTTCTATTAAAAGCAAGCATCTTTACTAAAATGCAAGCATTTTTGTTCGTTTTTACAATTTTTAATTTTTAGTTTTAATAATCTTCTTTGTTCTATTTTTTCTGTTGCCTTTGAAAATTTATTCGAAAAAATCATTTTAAGTTAATTATGTTATCCTAAGTTGATTCAGTTTTTGGAATAAAAATTTTATAGTCTATTACGAAAATGCTATTAATATCATTCACAAAATTCACTAACTTAGCAGAAAAATTGGGTTAAGCATATTAAAATTTAGATGTTTTTTGGAGCATTTTTATTGCTTAACTTTAAGCAAGCATAACTTTGGTTCTAAATAATTTATCAAGAACTTCTATAGGCAGAAATATTTACATTTCAAGCAGAAGCTCCATTTTCATATTTTCTTAAAAATTTTACAACAAAGATCCATTACTCGAGTATTCTGAAGCTTTAAAGCACAATACTGCTTTGTTAATTTTTTGATATCTAAAAACATATCCCAAAGTTTCATTAAGATCTATGACCTGGATCTCAGATGCTTTCCTGGTGAGGACACTAAAGCTGTAAACAATGAAAAAAATGTACAAAAAATCATTTTGTATTTTTTTAGCTTTCTAATGCCAAAATTCTACAAGTTTCTTAAGAAAATACGGCTATACATAAATACCTCCCCGAAGTGCGCAAACTATGCAAGCGAAGATTTGAAAAAATACCGTACCTTGATCAAAATACATAGCGAGCCGTAGGGATGCAAGCCAATAAACATTTCTCAGATTCATTCCCCCGACCGATAGTCAATTCAATTTACGTTCACATATAGCTCTTGCTCGCAGAAAAGACGTAGAGCTAGCCGTGCGTTCGTCTTGGCCTGGCAGATTGCCATTGCATTCGACTTTGTCTTTAGTTTTTACGCGAAGAAAGAGGGAGAGACTGCACGTAGGCCTTTTTTACGGTCGCCCGAATAATCGTCATTTAGTTCGCTTGCAGCTTGGTTCGTTATATAAAGGTAACCTTACGTACGTTTTAAATTGAACAATGTTATTGTTACTACTAGACCTCGTATATTGGATGAAATTTGGGTTTTCAAAGTTACAAAAGTAAATGTACAAGAAAATAACTGATCTTTTAGAGAAATAATGATCAATTGAATAATGGTGAAGAACTTTTTATTATAGAAGATTTTTACTTCATCAAATAGTATATAAAACTTGGAAAAAATAAATTAAGCTCTTGTTTTATTCAATAACTGAAATAATATAAAAGTTGATAAATTAAAATGTATTTAATTGAAAGTGTATCCTTTTAAATTACGTTTATTTTAATCATTCTGTGTCTCGTGATCAGTAGCATCATGACAGTACAGTGTTAAAAATAAATTGAAGTAATTAAGCAACATTCAATTTGGATAAAATTCTGATATATTTAAATCATCGATAGCATTTTAAATTAAAATATCCAATACTTATTAGTAAAAATGAACAATCAGTAATTATATTTGTAGAAAATAAAAAATTAACATTTTTAACTCTTGACAAATAGAATATTAAGCAAATGAAGATTTTACTCGTTTAAAAATCACTCATTCAATAAATGAAATTATCTCAATGACAAAAAAAGCCATTCGACATCATCAAAGCCATCTTAATAAATCCAAACCAGCTCATCAAAGCCTCTATCCATCAAAATTTCGTATCCATCAAATCGAAAGACCGAGGCACGCAGCAAAGGTTCTATCGCAATAAAGAGAAGAAAAACAAGCCGCTAGAGAGAAGGACGATCCGGCTCCGGGAGCTGGAGAAAGTAACGAGAAAACTAGAAAATACGCTAACTCTAAGGCTATTTCAATTTCAATGGACAATAAAGCGAAGCCGCTTAGTTCGCCGCGTATATAGCCCGGGCGCGCGCAGGCTGGCAGGCAGCTCCTGTGCCCGCAAGCGTATTTCCTTTCGTCCGGCGGCGGCGGCGGCACATCGAAACTTCGCGCTTGACGCGGGGGTGGTTCAACATGCGCCGCCACACACAGACACTATTCTCTCTCTGTCTCTCTCTCTTTGGAACGTAACCTCTCCGCGCTATCCCTCACTTCCATTCCAGCTCTTGCTGTCTCTCTTCCGCGCAGCTCGTTCGGGCTCTAGCTCGTAAAAGTTAAGCTGGACCATTAGATTAGGTGGACGCCGCTCGCGCTGCATCGTCCCTATGGCGGCGCCAATGGCTTGGACGCGCGTACCTACACCCGCGCGCACGGGGGGGTCTCTCCAATCCACGACATTAGTCCGGATTCGCGCTGCAGGTATATACCGGCCCGAGCGCTATATCTGTATACCCTATCTCTCTCTATCTCGCTCCCTCTCGCGCTCGCTTTGTCTCTGTCTGTCTTTCTATCCCGCGAGAGAGAGAGAGATGGAGAAAGGCGAAGAGAGAGAGAGAGAACGCGAGAGAGCGAGGGAGAGAGAGAGAGAGAGAGAGAGCGGAACGGAAAGAGAGCTGTAAGGTAAAAGGAGGGCTCGTTCGCTCGCTTCACTCGCGGCGGTGGCGGCCTTCGGAAGCCCGCACTTTTCTCTATCTCTCTTCTCTCTGGCATAAACCCCGTAAGCGCGCGAGCGAGGGTCGACGATCTAGTGCGCGTGCGCGGCCTGCGGGCACCAGCGGCGGTGGCGGCGGCGGCGGCGGCGGCGACGGCAACAGCACCATCAGCATATCGGCTCAGTAGTAGTAGCCTCACTCACACAGACCCGGCTCTCGGGAACGAGATAGAGAGCAAGAGAGAGAGCGAGAGAGAGAGAGAGAGAGAGAGAGAGAGAGAGAGAGTTAAGGTTCCCCCACTCCGGGAGCAGGGAGCCACGCGACCCGTCAGCCCCACCACAGCTCGGCGAGTGCGTGGCGCGCGTGGTGCCGCGCGCCTGGTGGGGGCCGGGGACGCGTGGTGTGGCGGCGAGCTGGTGGGGGGACAGCTCGGAGGCTGCCGCGCTCGCTCGCACCGTATAGGTGGGGGTATCTCGGGGGGAGAATGACTGCGCGGCGTCGGTAGTTCGGAAAGAGCAGCGCTCCCGTCAAGATCGTTCCTCTCTCTGCAGGCGCGCGAGGAGAGCAACAGAGAGAGAGAGAGAGAGAGAAAGACAAGTTCAGTTCAGTGCAGTGAGAGCAGCACCTTTTTCTTTCTACCGCAGCGCGCTACTGGACCAGCAGCTGTCTCCTCGCGAGTGCGCGCCTACCGTTCCCGCAGTCTGTGCTAATCTGCTCTCGCGGAATCGACAGTGCATTGACCCGATAAACAGAGAGTGAGAAGAGCGAGAGAAAGAAAGAGAGCGCGAGCGCGCGCACGATAGCCATGGATGCAGCCAAGAGGCAGCAGCAGCAGCAGCAGCGGCGAGGACCCGTTGCTTGACACGCACGCGGCAAGAGAGACAGGTGCATCAGCGGCGGCGCAGCGAGTGCTAATACAGTTGGTCTGGCCGATGCCGACTCGTTCTACTGCAGGCGGTCCGTCTAATCGCCCAAGTAGGATCGGCTCTCCATGCGGCAGCGCAGCGCGAGGCTCGGCTGCAGCAGGACCACGACGACGGCAGCAGCAGCAGCAGCAGCAGCGTCGAATAATAGCCGCTCCTGACCCTAGTCCTCTCAGAGCCTCGCGGCCGAATCGCGACTTCTCCTGCTCTCCGCGCACCTGTAGAGGCTAGCTGCTACCCGGCCGCCTTCTTCTTCTCTCTCTGTGTGAGAGCCGCACTGCGTCGTTATCGGATGTGTTGTTATACGTTACGTCACGCGACGACGTATGTATGCACGCGCTGAATGAAGAGAGAAAGGGAGAGAGAGAGAGAGGGAGAGAGAGAGAGAGAGAGGTCATTGTTTTGCACGAGGCGAGTCGTGTGTGCAGCCCTCGAGGATCGATACCTAGTTGAAATTGTGTTGTTGTTTTTCTGTTCTTGAATGGTGCTCTGGTGCCCGCGCTAACACACGACGAGTGGTGATTCGAATTTTTTTGACCGTCAGTTTTGTTTTCTTTTTTCTCGACTCACGTTAACTAAGTGCGAGTGCGCGTGTGCTGAGAAACGTGCGCTGAACGCAACACTTTTTTGTTTTTGCCGGCCCTGCCAACGTTATACTTTTGGTTTTTGATTTTTTTCCTTATTACTTGCCGAGTGCGCAACGGTGAGACGGTGGGGTGCCAGAGAGAAGCAGTACACGAATGCAGCAGGGGGATTCACATGTGCGGGCGATCGCGCTGAGCTTGCCGAAGCCGACAGCGATGTACGTTAAGTGGAAGTGGCCAAGCGCTGTTGGCTCGTCGTCGTGAACTTGCCGGAAGGGAGAGAGAAAAGGCGAAGAGGAAAACAAGTGTGCATCGTTAAGTGTGTTTATGCTCGTCTATGGTGCAGCGCTGAGTCAAGACATGAAGCAGACGAGGTACTACGAGGAGGACACGCTCCAAGCTGTTAGCAGGTAGGTGTCCTTTTTCCATTTTTTTTTTTTTTTCATTTTGCTACCCTCGAGGTGACCTTTGTTCTGAGAGGGCGGCAGGCCAGCAAAGTTCACGGGGAGGCGCTGAAAAATTCAGGCTCGTTCGCTCAGCTGGTACACGTGCATGTGCATAACTGCGTGCGGCGCGGTTGAATGATTATTTAAAGGGCGACGTTAGGGGGGGCTCGCTCGGTTTTATGCGGGTGATTAGCCCGAGGGTTATGATTTAGGGCTGGCTTTGTTTTGCTCGTTAGCGATGGAGTTTTTAGCGAGTTGAGATGTCGTTGCTAGAATTGATTTTGGTATACGGGTGGTGTGACTTTTATGAGGATTGTTGCGAAAATAATTTTCTTAATCTATGAAGATTTAGTCTGGGAAGATTATAGAATTATTTTCTAGATTGCTAGCTTTGAAAATTTTTTAACTAGTACAAGTAACTTATCTAGTGAATGAAGTTTCTTAGAGTAGATTTTTTTGGAATTTCTATTTATTTAAAATGAAACTGTAATTTGAAAATTCTAGTTACTTATTTTTTACTCCTTTGTTAAGCGTACACATTTGTCACTTAATTAACGTATAATCAATATAGTTTATTTAACAAATGAAGCAATTTCAAAAGGATCTTTCGAGTATTCCCCTCAATTATTTATTCTGCAAATTGTAAAATACGTTGTTCTTTAAACTAATTTATTGTAACTTAAAATTCAATTTGATCTTTTTCAATTTTACGCTCGAGAAAGTCAATAATACAAGCGATAAACATGTTTCGCAATCGCATTAAAATAAAAGGCTGAATAAAATAAATAAATAAAATTAATCATATATCAATTAAAGTGCGCACGAATAAATTTTCAAAAAATAGTCACAACACAATAATCCTCTTGATCGATGTTTAAATTTAAATAAACAGATAATAGCAAAGCGGCGAGCTCACGTCAAATCATGCCTGAATTTATAAGCAGTTCCTGAAGCATGCTTCATTAAGTTATCGATTCTGTCCCCATAAGGTCGCGTCTGTGGATAGCCGAGCGAAATATAGAAGAGCAGGAGTAGAGGAAAAAAAAAGACGCGCGCGCGTGGAAGTATAAAAGTTTTCTCTGGGAAAGGCTCGCTTAATCACGCTTCAATAATAATTGGTTCAGCTATACGCTTTTTGCGCTCTCGTCTCCTCTGCTCCCGTTTTTTTTCTTCTTTTTTTTTTTATTCTTCGCAAAACTTCTTTTCATTATTATCTTTATGCTCTGAGAAGCAACAGCCATTCAAGTTTAATAAATACGGTCGGAGGTCGTCGCTCTGTCTCCGCTCGGCCTGAAAGGCGAGCGAGCGAGCGAGCGAGCGGCTCTACTCTATCTCTCGGGGTTTTGAACGTCTTCATTCGCCCACCCCACAGCTCGCTCTCTGCTCTTCCGCGCTTTAACACCTTTATCTATATCTTTACTTAGCGACCCTCCTTCTTCTTCTCGCGCTTAAACATCCGCCGCGGCTCGCAGCGTAAATATTGCGTTTATGCGCGGAGGCGATCGATAATGCTCGATTAATGTATTGCCAATTAAGATCGCTCGGTGCTTAGCGGCTCTTTTTCCTCTTTTCTTTCTTTTTTTTTCCTTGTTTTTTTTTTTTTTTTTTCAATGAATTGTCGATGCATTGATTGGATAATGGAGAAATTCGGTTTAGTGGCTTTTCGCAATCGAACAGAATTGTTTGGGTGAATAAGCTCGAATTCTGAAGTGCTGATATTGAATTTCGCAAAAAAGTTTTTAATTACTTTTGTGCAAAAAACTTTATCAAATTAAAAGAATGTTCTGAAAGGGAAATGATTTAACCGGCGTTTTCTAAACGAAATTACTTCAGTCGGCTAGTGGAGAAAGCAATCTATTTACTTTGTTAATAAAGACTATCGTTTATGCTTTTTCAGTGCTGAATTTTCGTTCTTAAAACTTAGCTCGACCTTAATGCGAATAATAACAGTATTTCGGGTCACTAATTAGACTGCGACACGGCAATGGAACTTGGAAATTCCATTGTTCTTTTTAAGTATTCTGAGGAGAAAAAAATTTTCCAATTCAAACTTTGGGCAACAGCAAAAGAAAGAGAGAAAGAGAGAGACGACGGAGAGAAAGAACGAGAGTAACAGAGCATTATGCAGAAGCAAGAAAAGAGCATCGTTGCATTAAACTCTACTACTCAGGTCTATAAACTCCATAATCTTTGCGTTTCGGTCAAAGTTTTTCCTTCTTAAACAGCGTACAATAAACGTTGAAAGACCGATTCATCGACTTAAAAGGAATTCATTTATGTTTATGTTCTTTAAAGTTCTTTTTCTTGTAATATTTGATTTCTTTCAAAGGCAAAAACTTTTCTCGTAAAAAATGATTCTCAAATATTGCGGACACAGCTTGACATTCCATTAATCCTATTGATTTATCTCATTTTATTTTTCGAAATTATGACCATTTTTTACTAATATTCTTAAGTATGATTATGATTTATAAGATTTTTTAATCTGTAAACTCAATATCATTTTTACTAGTTTAAATTAACTAGTTGTTCGAGATCACTATAGTACATTTTGCAATTTTAATTATCAATCGAAGCTTATCTCACACTTGTTCCTATACCAATCAAACACCTCCATTCTAATACTAAACGTGCAATTTGCATCAGCATAACAAGTCAACGGCCTCGCTCATTTCGCACGGTTGTCTCAAGCCATCTAAACAGCACGCAACCCTTTTCCCAGCCAAAACAAAAATCATAAACAGTCAATTCAGCAAACTGTAACGTCATCGTCAAACATTGCATCGATTCTCACGCCGGCAAACAGTAAGAAAAAAGTCGCGCCGAATTACGCAAGTTTCTCAGCGGACAAACGCGATTAGTTATGCCGCCTGGGCAAAGAAAATCGCCAGCAATTAAAACAACTTCGCGTCCGACCTTTCCCGAATTTCTTTTTCGCCATCCTAACCCCTTTCGTCAACAAGCCTTTTTTTTCTCCCCGGCAGTCGACGGCGCGGTAATTACGTACATCAAAGTTTATCAACGCCAATTTGCACGTCGTCAGCTCGCGCACTCGAGACCGTCACAACCCCTAACGTATATACACCAACCCTTCTCTCTCTCTCTCTCTCTCTCTCGTTCCCTGGGATCGACAAACAGCCCTCCCTTCTCCAACGTCTCGGATCGATTCGTTAAAAGTAAATAAAATTCAACGTAGTGGTGTGTATATAGCTGCAACGGCTGGCTTACCGCGAAGATCTTGAGTACTCGAGGTGTCGATTCAATTAGCCGACTCGCTGCACCAAGGCGGGGGAATGAAAATCCCGTCGATGTGAAAAAAAAGGGAGGGGCGGGGATAAAGAGCTTGGATCTCGCTTAATTTAACAGTGGATAATAATTAAGCGGATCCGAGAATTCGCGTTCTTGGCGAGGGGGTGGGCCTAACGAGGTGCGCTTGGTAATCGTTGGTTTATTCAGATTTTTATGGACGAGGGATTAAAATTGACAGGGACGGAAACGATGATGAGGCTTTGAGCAATTGTTCGGAGGCTTGCGATAAAGTGATTCGCGTTTTAGTTGAAAAGTGCTAATTGAGAATTGAGTAACTTGCTGTTGATCAAAAATTTTTTCGTGCTTGTTGGTTTTCGGTAAATTTGATGTGACGCTTGTGTACTCTGCTTTTTGTAGTCACGGTGACGTAAACACTTTTATTGAATTTTTTTTATACTTCTATTTACATATTCAAATACAATTTTATTTGCTTCAGAGTATATATTTATAATACTGTATTTTACAAATAAACTTAATTAGTTCATTGTGGTGCATAAATGGTGCATTTTCAATGCTAATATAAATTCCATGAACGTTTTTTAAAGAAAATACTTACTTGAGCAAAAGCAATTTTCATGCGTTACGCAGAAAAACTAAATAAAGCAGAAAGCATAGCTGAATACTGCGCGCTCCTTTATTCAAAAGTATCTCTGGCAAATCTTCGCTCAGCCGGGCGACAAAGTAAAACATTCAACTCGAAAACCCAATTTTTCATATCTCAGAATGAAGCCGAGAGCTTTCTCTCGCTCGGTTTCTTGGAAAAATAGCTCGCCTTTCTCGCGATTAAAGTAAAATATTTACCCAGAAAAATGACTTTTCACTCGTACAAATTTAAAGAGCACGCTCCTTGTAAGTCACATCGCCCGTGACAAGCTCATTCATCGCGGCTCTCTGCGCGCCGGCAAATCCAGAGAGAGAGAAGTGGGGGAGAGGGTGAAGCCACCGGTCGATTCAGCGCAGAGGCCACTGATCCATTTGACTCCATTGTCGCGCTATCGACATCACTCGGGGATGCTGCGCGCCCTCCTGCAAAGACGAGCTTTGCGTAATGGCGCGTAAGGATTTCTTTCTACCCCCCCCCCTCTCTCTTTCTCTCTCGGATATCGAAATATAACGAGGGATAATTAAGCGAACGGGTGGGGAGAGGGTTCGAGGGATTCCAGTGGCAGACGATGGAGAGATAATTCAACTGAGGGAGGAGGAATTGATGGGATCGTTGATTTGGGATGTCACTGGATGGAAATGTCATTGTCCTCGTTACATCGGCGAAAGCTGTGATTTTAATT
The DNA here is from genome assembly GCA_900480035.1 of Eupelmus urozonus. Lineage (NCBI taxonomy): Eukaryota > Metazoa > Arthropoda > Insecta > Hymenoptera > Eupelmidae > Eupelmus > Eupelmus urozonus. The sequence continues at coordinate 5,919 of UELX01000616.1, read as the reverse complement.
GTTAATTGCAGCTATAATAGCGAGAAGAGCTGTTATGGCATTTTTTTAATGTACGGCTTCTCTTTGTTGTTAATTTGCTTGTTACGCCGTGTGTGTGTGTGTGCTTCTGGAGCGGCTTGTATAATTCATGGCTTTTAACTTGATGAATGGAGAGTGTAAATTGAAATTTATAAGTATTGTACTTTACAATGGTCTACGTACGTATACTGAATTAATATTGCTCAGAGCACCGTGCGCATACGCCCTTTTTCTCAATTTAACATATTTATGGCGTTGCGCGCAATTACGCGCGGCCTCGTTAAACTTTAACGAAATTCAATTTTAGGATGTTTTGCTTATTCCTTTTCCAGCTACTTATTTAACAACATGTTCTATTAATTATAGTTAAACCTTAGTTTAACGTAAATTTTGCAAAAAAAAAATATCACATCTCTTCTTTTTACGTGTAAATCGAGATAAACCGTTACCCAAAAAATAGTGATCGTGTGTGATTGAACTTTTTATCGTCTATCCAATTATTTCCATAATCGCAAAATTGTCAAGCTATCCGAATATTTTTCAGGCTGGACACGATAATGGAGCTTTTATCTCCATCTCTCTACTTTAGTTTGACACAACTCTTAAAATAATTAAATGAATATAATTACACATACCTGTAGCAGATAATTTTAATTTATTATTTTAGTAAAAATTGCTGCTACCTGCTTTAGCAGAATGCTTTTTTAAAGAATATTCGTTTAAATATAATGAAGTTTAAATATTCGTATAAAGTAACTTTAACTTTGGATTCGAATTCACCGTATAAAATTATATAGTATAGATGATTTTCTGCAGTTATCTTAGTCGATTTAGTATTCTTTATAGATACTTAATATAGATCTCATTCAAAGAGAGATATTTCATATTTTTGGTACATGGTTTTTTGCAATTAAAAAAAAGTAAGCGTAATAGAGCGTAATGGAGCAATTTTAGCCCCTGGTTCGCGTTTAGCTCGTCAAAGTACATGCAAATATGGCCCTGCAGTCATTTTCAGTCGGTTATTTTTTTAATTTCAAGAATTTAAAAAAATATATTTCTTATAAAATAAGAAGTATATATTATATGATTAACACCAAAACGTAGTTATAAGTGAGTGCTAAATTTTAGAGAAAACAAAATTTTGTTACATGCACATATATACACTATATTTTGAACATCAAAAGATTCAAACACATTAGAATTAATAAAAAAACTCAAATTTGATAATTGTCCTATCATAAAACTTTCTCTTTTAGAAAATATCAAATAATCTAGATTTATTAAGTAACTTTAAAATACTCCATTCAGAGTCTACCCGTTAACTCGATACCTACATGCGATAATTTCGGGTAGCAAAATTATTTACTATTAGTCCGATAATCACGGGTATGCTTCATAACTGCACGCATACCCAATAATCTCTAGCAACTCAACCCTACCCTGTCGGATTGGATCTTATCCTAAGAAGTTCAATTTTTCGGGTAGCCCCAATCCTCCACTTCCAAACTCACACAGCATCGATCCACTAAGCTTCAGCCCCTCGAACGCAAAGTTTATGCGGGCTATAAACTTAGAGAGGAAATTTCACTATACATGCGTAAACAGGCGTCTAATCAAACCGTGAGGAATAACCAAACCCCAAATTTCCCCTCCTCACTTCGCACTCATTATTTGGCTCATAACGAAAGATATACACTCCTCCCGAATAGCTTTACCTTGACAAAGGTACTCCATCTCAGGCAGCTTCCTTAAGCGAAGGGATCGACGCAGCCGTCAGTGCTGCTCGGCGCGATCTCGTTATGCGATCGGGACACTTGCTCAAACACGCCGGCGCTATACATTCTCCCTTGATATTTGCACGAGCGATATTTTCTCATCTCGTATTCCGTTAATTTGAATACGTAACGAACCGGAAAACTCCGCATATAAAACAGTTCTCGCTCTCTCTCTCTCTTTGGCCTCACCCTCGCCCCCCTTCCGCTACGTGTGCTCATTTTCTATCTCTCTTACGGTGTTAGAGCGCTAGGTTATCCTTCACTCGACTGTAAAATGTGTATAAGGAGGTCCGCACGTTGGGCTGGAAAAAAAGGGTGTGTGTGTGTGTGTGTGTATCTTCGCTCTCTTTCCCTCGCAAAACCGAGGAACGCTCGGCGCTGGAAAAAGCGGAAATGGACTTTGAGATAAATATTTCAACAAGGTGGAGAGCACGTTGCTGCCACACGGAAGCCAGAGTATCGACGCTGGATTCGGTGGGAGCAAAGAGAGAGTGAGAGAACATGCCATGAATTAGTACTTTTGAAATTTCGAAGATCCGGACTTTCACGGGGAATTTTGTAAATTCTTTTGTTCGGATTTTCCATTTGATCTTCCTTTAACGGATTACAATTAAATATAATTTTACAGTGCCGCGCACAGAGGGAATATTTCTGTTTTTTCGAAAAAATGCTTTCCCGCTTACAACGGTAGCTTTCGAATTCGCTTGATTATTCCGGCTTTTCTGCTAGAGAGAATTTTGTCAAGCGCTTTTTAGTCGCTTTTCCGTAGATCCTGACAAATATGCAATTATAAAACTGATTTTATAAAACTAAAGAAATCGTTATGTCAAATGTTTTATGATTGAAAATTGTTCTGATCTTTATTGTCTGACTATTTTTTCAATTTAAATTTAGAGTTTTATAAGAGTATATTTATTTTATTTTGTTTTTATTGTTATTTTATTTGAATTAACGGAATACAATACCTTTTGCCATAGTCATACAAAAGGCAAACAAAATATAAAATTGTTGAATATAATATATTGAACAAAAAAATTATTTACATTTTATTTAATTAATGCAATGAAACTAATATTTACTCACTCTAAATTATCTTAACTCTACTTTTATTTTATTATTTTTTTGCTGAATGTGTTTTTGATGTAAAAATTTTACCGTTTAAATAAAATTGGAAAAACGTCAAATCATGCTGCGAAAATTATTACAGCCATAAAATCTCGCTTATAAACCAGTTCAGCCTGGCGTATTACATTTACAAAATTTTAATGAAATATCAACTAATCAAAAGTTTTCCAATTAAAATAAAGGTAAATTTTACACAAGCCAAATATTAGTCGACGTAATAAGCAATTTCTAGAAATCATGAATTAAAAATCAAAAAGGCCACGAAACCATCCGTTACTGCTCCTCTGCGGTACTTTCCGCAAGACGCAGCGAATACATAAAAGAGGGACGCTTGGAGCACGCGCCGCGGTTCTCAAATTTTCGTAGATTATCGCGGATTTAACGGCTCGCTACTAATCGGCCCGGAGCACGCACTTCAGAAATTTCGGGATTATAAAATTTTTCTCTCTCCTTACATTTTACCCGCGGGAGCCCGAGAGATGGGGAGACGGAGATAATAAAAGAACGTTCCTCTGATACATATTAATGAATCGGATTATTTCGACATGCAAAGCTGGCTTATACATAAATATAACACGCATTCACATATCTCAGGGGCTCCGAGGGAAGATCTATATAAGTGTTTGCGCAGCTCGAGCGAGAGTAATGCGTATACTTATTTTTATATATACGTATACATGGCGCGGGATATAGTTGACGATGTGTGAAAAAAAGGTGAGTCAGCGCTATTTTACTTTTAAAGCGATCATGTGTGAGGTAGAATTATCATCGGCTGGCCGATCATTAGATTGGCGTTGAAACGGAAAATTACGAAACTATGCTCTAGCCGGCGAGAGAGGAGGGAAAAACAGTGTCCGTTTTATTTTTTGCGTGCAAGTTGTGTATCGAGCGGGAGCTCCGCGCACGCTTCATAAAACGAAAAACAGCCCGATCAATCGAGAAAGTTAAATAAAGTTGAAAATATAAATAGCGTTGATATTGAGTAAGAGGAGAGGAGTTTTATTAACAACAATGGACATTTCTTTGATACAAGTTATTTTCAGAGAGTAATGTCATTGGGGTCACATTGTCTTTGAATGCAACTTTATAATTTAAAGTTATTTCAAGTAAAATTATACACTTGAATGATCAGGGGATGATATTTTAATACAATTACCGATTATGTCACTTATGGATGTATTCAACTTTAATTAATGTAATCTTTAATTAACTTATAAATAAAGGTATATTTAGTTATAATGTAACAAGAAAAAAGATTGTTTTTTTTTTAAATAATGATTTAGTTACACATTCGTTTTTAAATCATTTCTTCGGATTTCATGCGTACGTTTCCGGATATGTAAATGAAAAAAAAACTTACATAATTATTTAGAGAATTTACAGATAAATTCACAGAAACTAAAATACCTAACTATTTTATCACTTCTATAAACTGCAGCCCAATCCTGATAAAAATTGATGAACATCGAAAAACTCCAGTACATTAAGCAATCTAATACGCAGATAAATAACCAGATCATCATCTCCCTCCTAATCCAGACAAAAGAAAACATCAAGCAGCCGAGCCAGAAGAATGGCCCGTCACTCGAGCAAACACCTCTTCATAAAAAGCAAAACTGAAACAAAAAATTCAAGCCCCCCACAAAAAAAAAACGTTTAATCCCCCCTCTCTCAATGCGCTCATCTCCTGTCCAACAATGCGCATATCCCACTGCGTGGACAAATCGCTGCGTCCTCCTTGCACCGGCGACAACAGGCTTCTGCCCTCAGCCACGTATATCCGTATACATAATCTCGGAGAAGCCGCGAGGGGTATATAGAGCAGGAGGGCGGTGGTAATCGAGTCACGGATGAGAATCGGCAGGAAAAGGCAGCGGCGGTGGCACGCGGAAGGCTGCCTTGGCCATCGCTCTCGAATAATTGACTCCGATAATGTCCGCTGATAAAAGTGACTACGTACGCGCGGCTGGGCCGTCTCTCCCTCCCTAAGTAAGCGGCTATTTATCAAGATCGTCGCCGGTGCTCGCAGAAGAGTCGAGGAGACTCTGTCCCTCTCGCTCTCGAGGGCCACCGCGCGGCCAGATGAGGGACACGTATATACACACACACGTACCTATATAGTCAAGTAGGGGGCCGCCGCGGCGACGTGTCTGCAGTATATACCTCTTCGTCGTCGTCAGCTGTGAGCGCTCCTCTTCACGCTCGCTTTGTACGACGATTTTGCTGTCTTTTTCCGCCTCTATCTCTCCCTCTCTCTCTTGCTTTATTTCTCGCCGTAGCATCGCCCGGAGGGGGCCAACGTATAGAGCTTTCTCCTCGGCGCTGCGGCCGCTCTTCTTTTACGGACAGCTCCGTAATATTTCACATTTTAGGTCTGTGCCTGCAGGCTCGAGCGTGTACACAGAGGTGAGAGACAGAGAGCGAGAGAGAGAGAGAGAGAGAGAGAGAGAGGAAGAAAGGCTACAAATGGTCGCCTTATCGTCAGTGTCCAGGAGAGGCCGGAGAAAAAGCGACACATATCCGGCCGAAATCTCGAGCCCAATATGTTGCACGCTCGGCAGGAATGATGTCTCGAGGAGGGGGCGGCGAGCTCGCGTTATGTACGCCTATATATTTTCGCTCATCGGTGACTGATAATGCCGAGGCGGCGCGAAAATCAGGCTCAATAAGCCGCCGAGGTCGCTCGTTCTGTGTATGCGGCTATAAGTGCGTGGCCGCTGGGGAGAGAGAAGGGAGTGAATGCTGTTGACCTCCATTCGGCAAACAGAGAGAGAAAGAGAGGGAAGTGTGTATCGGCTGTTTATTCGGTATGCGCGCTGGACAATTTTATTTTCTTATGATTGAGTGCGAGGGGGGAGAGAACGGTTGGTTGAATAATTTCATTACAGTGCGGAGGTAAATGTTTATATTGACACTTTGTAGCGCTCTCTCTCTCTCTCTCTCTCCCTCTCTCTCTCTCTCTCTCTCTCTCTCTCTCTCTCTCTCTCTCTCTCTCTCTCTC
>UELX01000615.1:0-68375 GCA_900480035.1 Eupelmus urozonus | reverse complement strand
ACATAAGTCATCGGCGAAATGAAGACATGAGGAGAGAAGAGAGGAGATAAAAAATAACGATCTACGCCGTGAGAGAGCGAGAGAGAGAGAGAGGGGGGGGGGGGCTGGGGAGCGAATCAGGCTGAGGCTCTCCTTGGCTTGTCGGTCCTTTTATTTTTAAATGCATTCGCAAGACACGCGGGTGGCCGCCGTGTTTTCCTAAGTCGGCGCAAAATTACACACTGGCCGGTCCGAGGCGCGCGGTTGACTCCCCTCCTCCTCCTCCTCCTTACCTTAGGCCTTTTCGTGCCACCCTGCGCCTTCTTTTTTCTCGCTCTCTCTCTCCTCTTTCGGCCGAGGCCGAACTTCGCGGCACTCGTTTTCTCCTTCTCTGTCCCCCTTTCCTTCTCTCTCTCTCTCTCTCTCTCGCTCTCTCTTTCTCTCTCGGCGCAGTCTTATTTTTCGGCGGTCCTTTATAGCCCTCTCCTGTCTCCCCTCCTCGCGCCGCGCCAATCAAAAGCAAGTAAAACGTAAAAAATCACCGAGCCAGTCTCTCGTGGAGGGTCTCTCTCTCTCTCTTTCTCTCTTCTGCTGCACACACAGGCGAGGAGGTCGATAAAGTATTGGTCGTGAGAGAGAGACAGAGCCACCGTTCGCTCCTTCTCTCTCTCTTTTGCTCGCTCGCTGTACACACACACACACACAGACACATAGTCGCGCAGACTCGGAGATACACACTCGAGGGGCTAGAATGCCACGCCAATTTCCACGAGGATACACTTCAATTACAAGGAGCTAATGCGCGCGCCAGCTCCTCTCGCTCTCTGGCCTCCCACGCCTCCTGTATGTGTACGCGCGACTCCGACTATAACTATATATACAATTGTGTATATACACTCGGGGCGATATATCTGTGGAGCTTTCTGTATAGCGAGTGTCCGCTGGCGCTGCTGGCCATTATTGCGGACTTTGTCGCCGGTTTTTCGCCTCGTTTAATCGGAGTCCTCTCGCCACCTCGTTAATCGACGCAGCCGACCAGTCTATGTATATGCTTGTTGCTATATAGACTTTCGCCTCTGCGCATGAGAAAGAAACAGAGTGAGAAAGAGAGAGAGAGAGAGAGGGGATCGACGAAACGAGAAGAGAGGGAGAGAGAAAGAGAGAGCGAGGTGAGGAGAGCCGCGATTTTCGCCACCCATGGGACCACCCTAGCGTAGCCGTGGAATATATATTAGGACGGGGAATTTCTCCAGGCTGAATTCTCTCGGCTCTCTCTCTCTCTCTCTCTCTCTCTCTCTCTCTCTCTCTCTTCTGTCTCTCTCCTCCCCGTCGACTCTCCAAAATAGATATTGCAAATCCTGGGGGCGCGCATCGGCGCGACCCGATGATTGTGAAGCTAACGAGAACACGAATGCCGAGGGAGAGAGAGAGAGAGAGAGAGAGAGAGAGAGAGAGAGAGAGAGAGAGAGAATGCGATGCGAGTCTCTCCACGGGCGTTAACGAGCTGGTAAATATGTTGACAAGCGCCAGGCTCCGAGAGAGAGAGAGAGAGAGAGAGAGAGAGAGAGAGAGAGAGAGAATATGTGTGTGCATGCTGTCTTTATAAAAGTATTCGTCGGTGTGGAGGAGAGAGTGTATGGGTTACCGGAGGGCCCTCGCTGCTGAAATGATTATTATGGTGGCCTAACCGAAGAGCCGCTCATCTTAGAATTTGTGTAGAAGCCGCTGTATAATTTTCCACCCACTAAAATAGCCATCTCGACCCCCCCGATGATGGCCCTCTCTCGCTTCTTAGGGACCGGCCAATCGGCTCATCATTATCAGCAAATAAGGTACAGTATTTACAAAAATTTTTACCTCTACAATTTTAGGCGCAATTTTTTCTTTTTCCGAGCCACAAGCATTTACAGTTTTATAATTATTCCATTACGTGGAATGTTAACTAATTTGTAAATAATTATTATTAAATTTATCAAGTTCGATATTGGTTTTTATATCACAATGTTGCATATTAAATTTTTAAAAGTTCAAATATAACAAATACAAGTATTTTCAGATAATTATCATTATTGATCAACCGTTAATTACCGGGGTAAGCCAAAGTTATATCTTTCATAAAAATACGAGCTTTTATACTGCATAGTTTTTAATAAGTGAATTAATTAATTGATTAAATCATCCAAACTTTTTCTTCCAGAACGATGCTCTACTTATATAGCTGCTGATTATTTCCAATCAAAATTTATTGGAATACCTGGCTGATCAATCCAAGCATTTTCTTTTTTAAGCAATCTGTAATTACATGTACATCTGGCACTTTAATATTGCCAAAATATTTTAAATCTTTATATATTGTGGTCTTTAAAAAAAGAAGCTTTTGTTATTGTATGCTGCGGATTTAATGTTTGAAGTATCAATTTAGTAAGCATTAAATTTGATCCTTGCACAACACGTAAACAGCATACATAAAATAATTATCATTTAATTGTGCATTGTCGATCCGTTCTTGATTTATTCAAAGACGAGAGCAGAGCTTCATTAGTTTCCTGTCGAGCTTGGGAGCTGATTTAAGTTTTTCTGGGCTGCAGGCTGCAAAATTTGGCTTTCCTATGGGAGCGTTCACTTTCCTCTGGCCCGGGGGCATTAAATAAAGGCTCTTGAGCGAGGAGGGAAGGGAATGATGCTTTGGAGGAGCAGGAGGATAGGAGCTGCGACGACGAGGATGACGACGCCTGGCTCTTGCATCCTAGTGGTGTGAGTGATATCCGCCTTTGTCCGGGACGATGTTAGCGCCTCGGTCAACACGGGCTAAGCTCCAGCGAGCTACGAAATTGTGTTTGGTAAATCTCTTAGGAGCGAAAGAGCGAAGCTTTAGGCTGACGAAGGAGAGGGCCGCGCTGCGCGCTGGCGGCGACGGGCCAGGTAACATGATTCAGTGGTGCTATAGGTCAGACCTTAGGCCGCCTTTGATATTTAAATCGGGCGCAGGAGGATGGGGCGACGCGGGGGTAGCCCCGCGCGCAGCGGCCGACCACACACGGCCCTCTCTCTTTCTCTCTCTCCGTTGCTGGCTCTCCCGACTCCCACTAGGTTCCGGCGCGCCTTATGTGGCACTTTTGCTTTCTTCTCGTTTTTTTCGACTTTTTTAGCGCCGCGCCGCTGTCTCGCCACCTTACGTGGAAACGCAATTATCGCCGAGACTGATCGCGCGGTGAATCAGTGCGTGTTGCGTGCAGCGCCCCGGCAGACTCTATTTCTTATTCGGACACGAGCCGATGGCGCCTCGGAGTGTGCAGCCTTATTAAGATGCGTGATACGCTTAATTGATTATGATGTTACCCGATAGCTACGAAGCTTCTTGGTATTGCCGTGTCGCTTCACAAAATACAGACTTTCTCAACCAGACCGACCAAAATCATTCGGCAATTAAATTTACTAATATTTTATTATTATTCTTTGAAAAATGCTTTATTAGTAACAAGTATAATCAAATTCCAAAGATTTTTCAAAATCTTACACATCTTGACTGTTCATTAAATTGTAAAAGTTATTTTAAAAACCTTAAGACTTATAAAAACTATTAAACAATGTCAGCTATTAATTTCGATTTTTTCTTGTAAAACGTTCATTCGGTAAAGAAATTTCGAACAAAATGAATCGCGTTAATGTTAATCCTGTCTATTGTAAAGCAATCGATCGATTCCGTATATATATATTGCGAAACACTTTTTTATTCAGATGGCCAGCGTGATTTTTAAGTTAATAAATTTTAATTCTAAAGAAAAACTCCAATTCTTTTACATCTTAATTAATCTCTTTCTTTCGGTTATTCTCGGCGCTATCGCGCACAGAGACGTGCTTCGTTTTGGAAAGTACTTTAGGTTAAAAAAATACGGGTCAGCTAGAAGGAGTTTAACTTCAGGTAGAGCGCGAATGAAGGAACCGTCACCGAGAGTTTTATCGTTCAAATTTTGTTCCGACTTCTATTAGCTAGAATAAAGACCGCGCGGTAATGAACATTTGGAAAAAGTTTTATACCTCGGCTTACTGTGTGTTCTTGGCTTCTCGGTTTCAAAAATTTAATGAATTCTTTGATAATAAGAATAATAATAGCCTCTTTTATTGTACTTGAAAGATTTTAAGATTTTTATTGCACTTATTTTTTATTATTCGATAAATTAATAAAAAGGTGAGTATTTTACGCTTCGATTCAATGCCAAGTAAAAACTTGAGTAGTTTCCAATATCTGCTAAGAATAATTCGCATTGATTAATAATTATTTCATACAATAGTAAAAATAATTTTTTTATTTAATATTAATATCAATTGGAATAAATTGTCTGCACTAAAAAGATTTACTTTTTATATCCATCCCTTTGAAAAGATAAAATCATTATTTGTTAATTTCAGTATTAATATTACTACTAGCGTGCATTTTTCACAAAGAATTTGATAATTTAAGAATGTTTTATGCATAAGGTAAAGACATTTAATGAGAAATTGATAGAAAGAATAATTATAATATCTTTATATTGAATGAGGAAATGCTCAATATTTCTACTCGCGATGAACGTCCAGCAGAGCGGAGCAACTCATGTAAGTGGAGCGGAAGGGCTTATTTTATATTTGATATATACGTATATATACGCAGCGTCTTTAGAGAGAGGAGAGAGAAGAGAGTCGTTTGCGAGCTGGCCGGTATTATTTTCGCACGCGGCTGGCTCAAAGCTCGGTCGAGCCAGGGCATCGCCTGGAAGTCTCTTACTCTCTCTTTCTCTCTCTCTCTCTTTCTGTCTGTTCGTCTGTCTACCTATCTCCGTCTCTCTCTTACACACACACACACACACACCTTCTCTCTTTCTCTCTCTCTCTCTCTCTCTCGGCGTGATGGAAAAATTATGTGGATCAACGCTTAAATAAAGCATAAGACCGCAGTGGCTTGAGAAACGTTGGGGCGGCTTTAGTGCTGCAACGCCCGCGCGCGCGCGCGCGTCTTAACTGGTGTGCGGCTCCTGCTTTTATTAGATCGTTTCAAGTCGCTCTGCCGGCGCCTTGCAGTTTCGCAGCTCTCTCTCTCTTACTTGCTCTCTCTCTCTCTCTCTCTCTCGCTCTCGTTGTAATGGAATTGTGGAGGTTTCACGCAGGGGCTCTTCTTTTCGGCCACAGGTGCGGCGCACTGCATCTATATACTAGCGCGGCTCGTGTAACGAGAGATGCCGGCGGGATATCGAGCAGAAGTGTGTAACCGTAGCACCATCGAAGAGGTGGCACAGGAACACCCGAAAGTCCTTCTCTTCGTGCTTCGTCGAATGACCGGCTTTGAAGCCCGATTTTTCTTTATTGCAAATCGCCTCATTTTTTGCACTTCTTGCATTTAAACGCTTTCAATCGCAGAGAGAAATGATTACTTTATAATATGGATAGAAGAAATTAATTATTACATCATAATTAGTCTGCTGATATTTGATCATTTCAGGAATTTGAAGTCAAAACTGAAAAATCTTTTTTTATATTGACTTCTCAATTTAAGAAAAAAAGTTTAAAAATTTACTTAAAGTACTTTTTTTGAATACCTAGTATAAATGTGTACTTCAAGTACTTGTTTTTGTTTAATATTAAATGCTAAAAATGCTGATACATACTTATAAAAAGTATACTTTTAAAAAATGGCATTGAGTACTTTTTCAAAAATGCTAAATACTTTTTTTAAGTAACATAAACTTTTACAAAATTGCTGTGAGTACGAATTTACAAGTAATTTTATAGTCGACGAACTTGAACTTTCGTGTAAATTTTAAACTCACATTTTGGTAAATTAATAATTAGCTATATAGCATCAGAAAATTGTTTCACACTGAACTATACCAGAATAGATGTTTTTTGTTAAAATCCTTGCGATCTATTTTGCAACTCTTTCTGGAATAATTTAAAACAATGCTTAAGATAGGATGGCCAAAATCGGAACTTTGGAATCAAGATCATATAAATGTACATTGGAGCTGCGATCGATTACATACACGGAGCGAATACTAATACCCGTATAGATCTTTGCCGCTCATGCGAGCAATTTTAGGATCGGTAACCGCCTAACAGTAAATGTTCACAGTGATACTCTACATTATCTTGACCTGATATTTTATTCTAATTATAATTTAGCCCCGTATGCAATTAGAAAATGATAAAAATACAATTACTTAATTATTTATTGAAAAATATACATGTTCAATGCTTCAATTATACTGCATAACAGTAAAAAATTTGTGTAATGAAATTTAGTATCAGCATTTCACATCAGCTAAATAAATCAATATAATTTTAATTAGATAAATAATTTTACAATCCTTTGATGATTAGAGTCTTTGCCAGGTTTATATACTTAGCTGCCTGGAATAAGTAAAAAATCGTTAATGGGAAATCCCAGTCGAAGTTGCATAACTCATCAATTTTCATCCCGGCCACCCAGAATCGAAAGTACGCACGCGCGTGTACGCATATATGCGCGCTCGGTAAATTTTTACATAATATTCACCTGACGTATCGGCAGAAATTGCCGCTGCGCGCGCGTATTTGCAATGCATAAAGCGCCAAAAATCAATCAAAAGTAATTCTCTGCCTCGGTCAGCGCACATACCTATATATAACCACGCGCCGATAAATACCAATTTATTAGCCGTATATCGAATAAAACTTTAATTTTACTAACCTTGTAACACACTTGCTTGATTATATATATAGATATATAGATGGACGAGCTTATGGGCAGGAGAAAAAGATTTCTACTGGTCAAGAAAGAACGAGCGAGAGTCGGGTGAGCCGGTTGGGCCAATCCATCAATAAACTCTCGTCGCTGCACTCATCGACTCCCACGATCTCCTTTCGCGATCCAGCTCTCTCTCTCTCTCTCTCAGCGACAAGTGCGTGCGTGCGCACTCCTCACCTCATACCCACGCACGTGGCCCAGCGCGCGATATCTTCATCTCTCTCTCTCCCGACTCTCATCCTCTCTCTCTCGTGACAAGCGAGAGAGCGCCAGACGAATATCTGCTCTCTCCCGACTCGCTGTGTGTATGTCGGCTCGATTCCCTGATTAACACATCAGTCTCGTCTCTCCTCTCTCCCCTCCCCCCCCTCGCTCTCTCTCTTGGACGCAAGCTTTTCGCATCGACTGTATTGCTAATAAGACACAGGTAGTTAGCTCCGAGGGAGATGGAGATAAAGGCGTGTGTATGCGTGAGCGCGGAAGGTTATACGCGCGAGCGCGGGGGTCCGATGAGAGAGAGAGAGAAAGACGTATAAGAGAGATGAGGGACCATTCGTGCTTGTGCGCATGTGTGAGTGCGCGCTGGCTCGTTCACCGTGGCATCTTGCTCACTTATTCGCTCGTTCGGCGGCAGCCACGCACACGGCGGCTGCTGCTGCCTATATAGTAAGAGAAAGATTGAGAATGATCGAGGGTCGGAGGAGAGAGAGAGAGAGAGAGAGAGAGAGGAGGAGGAGGGAGGGGGGAGGAGGAGGAAGAGGAGGCAGGCTCTCGGTGGACCACCCGAGTTCCGAGGTGAGTGCCGGGTACCCTGTAATCACAGTGCCGAGCCGCGAGCCGACAAACCAAACCAAAAGAGATAAAGATAAACAGAGAGAATCGAGCCTACGAGCTGACGGGGGTATATAACCCGGCTAAAGAATAAGAGAGAGGCTAACTGAGACTTGCTGCTGCTGCTGCTCCTGCTGCTGCTCTGCTGCTGCTGCTGCTTCCCCTCCTCGTTAAGTATGACGTGAGATCGCTTCCTTGACCGTATGCGCTCCTGCCGCCCCGCTCCCGCTCTCTCTCGCTCTCGCTCTTTCTCTCTATATATATTCGCCATGTCTCTTTCTCGCTCCTTCTTCGCAGCGAGTAGTCGCGCGCGCGCGCGCGCTCAGTTTCAAAGTTACAGTTTGTTTTCGCGGATAAATGGATCTCTCGCTCTCTCGTCGTTCTGTGCAGCCTCTCTTTCTCTCTCTCTCTCTCTCTCTCTCGCTCGCTGTGTGTGCGCGCCCAAGTCTGCCTGTGCGATACTTTCACGAGAACGCCTGCGAGAGGCGGTAAAGCCAATAGCGCCTTTTTTCATCCAATTATATTATCATAACGAAGTCCTTTTCTTTGCGCTCGGCCGAAACTCTTTTTTATCTTTTGCTTTCCTCGGGCCGCTCTTAGCCTTTTTTTCACTCTTTTCTCGCGATGAATCTTTTCGGCTGCTCGGATCGTTTTGTCTTCCAATTGGAATCAAGTCGATGGAATGCGAAAATCATCGGTTGTTAAGAATCTTCTTTTTTTTTCTTTCTTTATTAGCCAAGCTTGCGTTGCTCCAGCAACATCATTTTAACCGCAGTATGATTTTTAATTAATATGCAAAGATCCGGACTTTTTTATTTTTCTAATTACCTCAAATCCTACATAATCTGGATAATTAATTGTTTAACAATTAGTTATTTTTCGAGTTACCTATTATTTTAGTTATGTTTCTCAATATTAATATGTCTTGTGAAAAATTCTTCTGAACATTTGCTTCTTCATTATAACTTATTTAATTTATTAAACAACGAATGTACTTTTTAGATGAATCTTTTCATGAATAAGATAATTTCAAATTATTATTATTTATAAAATTGAATAATTATATGCTCAAATATCATGCATATTATGATTTATAAACAATATGTGCATATATATATTTTAACTGAGCTGAGCACGAAAATAATTTTAAAAAATTTACCAAAATATTGGCAAAGGATTATTATAAATTATTAATAATACGACTATAATAAATTTATAATCCATGCTGTAGTGTAATATAATACCCATTATCTACATAAACACATTTTTTATTCACATAATACATAATATTTATCAACGTCTGTATCCACTGTACGAAAACAATTAGCGTTTTTTATTTTCGAAATGTAAGTCGATTAAAAAGATACTTGCGGGGTAAAATGATTTGTGGCATCGGTAGGAATTAGTGGTTAGAGAGTTTATTAAGCACATCGAATAAGCGGTCATGTTACGCTTGCGGTGGTAAAATAAAGCTAGTAATAAAAAAACTTGATTAACGCTTTTGCGATCTTCGATTTTCATAGGAGTACGTGACTCTCAGCGTTCGACTTCAAAGTTACAGTCTTTTTTCGACAGGTAAACAGGTCCGTACTTTCACGAACACCCAAAAGCGTATTACTTTCCTTATTCATTAATATTATCATAAACCGCAAGTTTTTTCTTCACTTTTTTAATAATGCTGTTTCAATTAAAATAAGGTTATATTATCTTATGTTTATTTATAGAAATACATTTCTTAAATCATGAGATACTTCCATTATTATATTAAATTATATGATATAAATGGAAACATTACACAAATATTTGAATTTAAACAAACGATTATTATGACTTCTTAATACATCTTGTACAATTTTTTAAGTGCCCATAACTATTTTTTTTTATTCTGACACGTTTTCAAATTTAAAAAAATTTTTTAATTTCATCTTTACTTTTGAAACATTATTCTGGAATAAAAATCAAATGGTGCACATAATAGTACATTATGCACCGAGAGAGGAACTGTATACCCGACTGAGCTGTAAACCAACTAATTAAAATTACATTTAAGTTATGTTTTATTCAATTTTTTATAGTTTAATACCAAAAATAACATTTTCGAGAAGAAAGTATTATAACTTTTTGGATCAATAAAATAGCATTTTTAAGGTGTGTCGGAAATAAAAATATTTTCAACAATTGGATTCGTTAGTTGTATATTTACAAGAAACATTGTTAGTTTTTTAATAGTTTTTGTTATTTTTAGATTGTTTAGAAAATGCAGTTATAATACTTGAACTACTTTTTTAATAAAAAAAAATAATAATAATACTAATGAATCTTGGCAGATTAAAATCGATTAAATAGCTTAACATTTGAATATTTTAAAAATATTACGATAATTTCCGAGTAATACAGAAAAAATAATTTTATTTAAAACAATCAATACTTTATGCTATAACACTACTCCCGAAATAAAGCCGTATTATCACAGATTTTTCTTGATATGGTTCGGTCTCAAATAACACTCGGCATCTCCCTCTCCCTCTCTCTCTCCCCCTGTACATACAAACCAAAAAAAAACATTGTAAAGTTTGCCTAGAGGAAGGAATTATATTTTACACGTGAAAAAAAGTATCGTTAAAGCAGAGAGGAGCAGCCGCAGCTTGGCAGCAGGAGGAGCATTCACGTTGCTTTTTCTCCGCCTTCCTTTCATACTCGCGCGCGCACACACGTCATTATCACTCAACAGGATCTTTACGTGCCATGTGCACGTCTGCGTAAGTCATCGTAGTGTAGAGAGGCGCGCGCGCGCGCGCTTGAGCATTTTCCGAGGCGTCGCTGCTCTCTTTCTTCCAGACATTGGGTCATGCGCCTGCGGAGACAAGCGACACAACGAACGAAGAGAGTGAGCGAAAAAAGAGGGAGCGACAGTAACGGCTCGGCAATTATCACCCTCCTCCTACCATTCTTGGCCTCTCCTCGGTTCCCCCTAGAGAAACGACGAGGCGAACGGTAGATCGGCTGCAGACAGGAGGCGCATTAGGGACCGATGCACGCACGCACGCGCCGCGCTGCCTGCTGCTGCTGCACGCGCTTCTTCGTCTCTTCATCTGCGCGCTGCTGATATTTCTCTGTCATGCGACACCAGACACTTTGATGCAGGAACCGCTCCTCTGCCTCAAATCTTTCTTTCCCCCCCCCCTTTTTTTATTTTCTGATTCTCGTCTTTTTTCGTTCGTCTAATTTCACTGGAGCGGTAAGTACGCTGCATCAGTTTTAAGGGAGAGTAGAAGCTACAAGAAGGAAGAAGGGATTTTTGTTAAAACGAAGTGTTTCTGCGTGTATGATTGATCAATCGACTTATTTAATACAAAAATAGACTAATGAAGGTCTGTTCTTGTCTTGCACTTACCTATCAGAAAAATTATCCTTAAATATTTTTCTTAATTGTTATACTCACCTTTTCATTATTTTAATGTATAAATTTCGATTTATTCATAAACTTTAAAAAAGAAAAAGAAAAATTACTATATTTATTTTGATATTTCAATTTTTCAGTGCAGAAAACGAATTCTGTGAGATCGAATACAATAGACCACCAGGAAAACTGCACAATGGAGAGCACAAGTCGGGTATTCATCAGCGTTCATTAACAAGGCAATCAAAGGTCGTAGATTACGGCTGCGGGTAAGACATGCAATACGAACTTGAGAACTGGAAGGGCCATTAATGTTTTAGTTCGTAAACTAAGACGTAGACGAGCAGGTAATATTAAGATAGACTTCATGTAGATAAGACTTAAAGGTGAAGATTGGATTGTGTTTCCACGGAATAAACAAGAATCTGATTCTTCTGTGGTGCCTCGTAAAACTACCTAGCCTCTGTGTACTCTAGATGCTGTAATATCGGTAGGGCTATTTATTTTAGAATAAATTTACATTAGGAGTTAGTTTTTTCGCGAGTTGTTAATTAAAATCCAAATAAAATATATAAAATAGACCCTTTTTCAGATCCTAACAAGTTTACCTCATTGTCATAACAAATGTGGTAGTTAGTGAGGACCTACTTATGACCTAATTAAGACCTAACTAGCACAGAATGATAAAATACTTAATTTTCTACTTTGAGACATGTGATTAGTCAAAATTTTTGAATATTATAAAAGAATTTTGCAATAATTGTTGAGATAAAATGTGAGTCTTATTTTGGTTTTATTTATGAAGCTATTCTAATGTCAAAATTCAAACATAATTTATAAATGTTATGATATATGAAAGATTAAAAGTAATAAATTTTATTAATACTTATATAACCTTTACGATTGAAACAAAATTCACAAATATTTTTTAAAAGCTTCGTCAAACAAGTTTTATTTGCGTTTTATTAGTTAATTGAATACACATTTGAATCTACAACATGTAATATGTATACAACAAATAACTTTTAGTTTAAAAAAAAAAAAGAATAAGTTTCAATAGCTTTGCGTGCAAATCTAGTACTTTGGAGAGCCAGAAAGGATAGTTGATTTAGTAAAAAAGAAAACGGTTAAGCCATCTCTTTGTTTTCAAATTGAAATTAAATATCCTCTGTTCCTCCTCCTATCTTCTATTTCTATATCCTCGTCTTAGCTTTGATCTGTCTCAAGTCCGCCTGCATCGTTCAATGTTCCCTTCTCTACCTTCCAGCGCAGTCTAATTTTCTCTCTTCCTCCTCCGTCTTCGTCTCAAGTTGACCAGCTCCTCTTTTGCTTCAACTGCACGTGCGCCTCTTGGCTGCTGCAGAGTTTCCCTCTCTCTCTCTCTCTCTTGCGCGCACTAGTCACCGCACAGAAGTTATCTCGTTCACCGTACACTGCCGAGTGCGTGCACATGCAGGCATCTCGCTAAACATGGATTCCCTTACCTACCGTCTCTCTCTCTCTCTCTCTCTCTCTTGCCCACATGCTCGCGTTCATATATATACATACACTCTCCCTTTCTCTCTAAAGCAACTCTGCTTTCTTTCTGGCTATCGTCGGCTGCGTACATAGCACACAAACAACAAACACAAACAAACGCACACACTTGTGCTTTACAGACACAGGCGAGCATACAAGAGCGCTAGCCTTTACGAGATTGTAAGCGAAATCGCGCTTGGCGGCACGCTGCCTCGCGCTTTGGCCTTCGCTACTCTCTGTGCACAAGTGCACACACGTGATATATATATATATGCATATATGCCTGCATGCGAGAGGCGCAGCCTGGGTCAATTCAATTTACGAAAAATCCTTTTCCTTGTTCAGGAGCTTTTAATAAATTGTTGCTAGGATTTCATTCTCGGCTGCTGCATGAAATCGTTGAGCTTTTAGCGAATGTGAAAATTTCATTCTACCAATAAATGCCGATGTGTCTGTGTTTTTTGGCTGATGCATATAAGGATAAAAATTCGGCTCTTTGCCATTTAGCGGTAGTAATGGATCGACAGCTAAGCAATTAACTAGCCAAATCTACGCAACTAAAACATATTATGTTTTGTGCCAATTCATATAAGCACGACTGTGCAGGCTTTAACATTCATCGAGTAACTTATAATTACGAAGTTTAGACCTTCTTTTCTCTATTTGAATAAGTATAACGGTCTAATTGAATAACGGACCTTCATGCAATATTCACTTATTGTCTGTATTTATGTATTTTTGTACTGATTTACTTATGTTAGTAGTAGATGTTTCAGAGAAACAAAAGCTATTGATAATTGGAACATCAATAAATTATTTTAACCGCTGAAATAATCTAAGATTTTCTATGCTCGATCCAGCTAGATATCTTATTTAGAGAAATTATTTGCAACAATAAAATATGTACGTGCATACAAAAATAATTAAAAAATTCCGGTTCTTTCAAAATTTCTGTTCTAAAAAACGTTTATTTAGAAATAAGCTATAATAATAAAACATGAGGAACGAAACTAAATTTACTTAAACCGAAAATCGATTCTATATGGGAATATCGTTTTTCAATTAATCAGATCATTTGATTACAATATTATGAAATGGTTACAATATTATTAATGTAATAAAATTAGAGTACAAATAATTGTTGAATAATAGAATTGTAGATTTGAATTGGAGTAACTAAATTAATGGAACAATGTGTTCTCCAACAAGGTAAGCGAAATTCGATTTCCGGAGCCTATTTTGCATTAACATGTTCCTTCACTAGTGAGAAAGGACTATATTCCTTTACTAGTAAGGGAATGTTATCTTTTGCTTTCTTTTGAGGAAATGCGGTATTTTGCTTGCGTAAAACAAGCTCCCAATATAACATTTCCTTTACCAATTATCAGAAAAAATAGTATTCGCCACGCGTCGATTTTGTCAAAATCGATTCATGCACAAATCACCTAGTTTGCTTATACTAGGTATGTAATATAATAGTATTTAATTTATATATTTTAAAAATTTGTTATTGTTTTTTTATGGATCAAGTCCAACGTTTAAATTGTTTACAATATTCTTTCAATACTCAACGTTACTTTAGGCAAGTAATCGATTGAAGTTTAGTTAATTACAACTATACTATACTGCCAGAAAGAAATTTCTCAAAATTGAAAATTAAATAAATAAAATAGTTTATATTTGTAAGTAATAAAACAAGCTCATTACTTGAGGTGATTTAATTCGAATGGAAAAAATAAATTAGCCTTGCTACACAATCGCCACATGATTGTACACGCGCAGCCGTTGTAATATGTACAATATCGTTATCCAGGCGCCGGGATAAATTTGTGAAAACGAAATTGCCTTGCGCTCTTGCATCGGCCCAATTATCGTCAATGTAAAGCAAATATATATCGGCATAAAGTATTTATCATCGCTAGGCGTGCATTCGCTCGCCGCGTATAGAGCTTTAAAGCAGTGTGTATTCTTTTATACAAGCCGGCTGGCTGGCGCACTACAAAGCCACAGCGCGCAGTGATAAATCAGCGCGGCAATATTAATGGCACTCGACCTCCTTCGCTCTCGCGCATAATACCTTAAGCGCACTCGCGCGCGTGCACACGCGCGACTATATATACGCTTCGAGTTGGCGAGTACACACGCCGAGATATTTGAAGTATGATTCAACTATATATACTCGGGCGCGTATGTTGAGCGAAGTAGAGGCGTCTGTCTAGCTATGTTGCTGGTATAGCGTGAGAGAGTGAGAGAGGGAGAAAGTATAGTGAAGGGTGGCAAGCAAGAAGGCGTGATACGCGCCTCGCGCTCGCGCTCTCTGTATAAATGTACAAAGCAAGAGCGGGGGAGAGAGTCGGAGTAATTTGGCTGCCTGCGGCAAGTTCGTGAGAGCGCGCGCGATCCTCGTCACATGCGCCTTAAGGGGGCAAAGACGAGGGGGGACGGAGAAAAAGGAAGCGTCTGCGTAGGATCTCGTCATATATATAGAGGAGTGCCAGTGAGTAGAGAGGAACGAACGACTAGCGCGGAGGAAGCAGGAGTGCGAGGAAGATCGATAGATAGGCAGATGGATATAGATAAATGGAACGATAGACAGACGTAGCGCGGATAAGATCGCTCGTTACAGGGCCCCAGTTGCGCGCGGCACTCAACAAGTGCCCATGCGACGCCAAGACTATGATTAACGAATCAGGAACACTGTCTTTCGAATTAACTCAATGCCCGGGCTTTTTTACTTTTTACTTTTTACTTTTTACTTTCTCAAGACGAAACATAGCCTAATTTCGAGGGGGGATACAGTTTTTCCTTCTTTCTCTTCTAAGGGCCGTTACTAATCAATTTTTTAAATACTGTTATTATCTAATTATGTTGTAGAGGGAAATTTGTCAGATGGATCTTGATAACTGGTAAGTAGCAGGGTTTGATCATTTTCTTTTTTTATTACAGCTGAACATAAGCTTATTGAATAGATTGTTTGCGGCTATTTATAAGACTAATTATTTGAATAATTCTTCTCTGAGAATTTAATAATTCTTTATCAAGTTGCAAATATATACACTAAAGGAAATAGAAAGTCAACTTGACGTAAATGTTTGTGATAATTACATTATAGTTTCGCATTATATAAACCAATAACATAAATAAAGCACTCGTATAATTGAGTTTGAGACTCGAAATAGCCAGATCCGATTCCTCCGACTCATTCCTCCGGCAAATAGCAAAGCAAGCTCAGGCAATCCCGAAAAATCAGATCCTAACGAACACTCATGCAGCTCCGAAATCCTCGGCTTTTCCTCGTGCGCGCAACTAATGAAGATGTCCAGAACACGGCTGCCAGGGAACAAATTGGGCTCCGAGCTCATCGCGAAACAGGGACAGCAGAGCTCCCAGAGAGAGAGAGAGAGAGAGAGAGAAGAAGCGAGAGAGGTGGGAGAGAGGAGAGGAGAGGAGAGGCCACGCGTGAAATTGCAAATGCAACGTAATCGTCCGCCACCCACCACGTGACAAATCACGCGGCCGGCCGCGGAAAAAACGCGGCTTTCTTTGCCCGATTCCGGCTCCTTCTCGCCTGTTCCCACGGGAGTGTCGAGCTTGCGCCGCTATAAAGTGAAAACGAGCAGCGCGCTCCGTAATGAGCCGGCCAAGACGCGCGAGGGCCGCTCGCTTATTTTTCATAAAACCGACACAGAGATGCTCAGCCCTCGACGTGCTCGTTATGCACTTTACAATTTTGGCGCGGCTCTCTATACATGCTCTGCTCTCTTTGGACTTGGCGCGTTACTAGCCTCTCAATGGCTTCTTTATGTATTAATGTGCGTTCGGTAAAGGCGGAAGAGGGCTAATGCTTCGGCTTGAAAGTGGAGAGGGCTTACGGAGCCGTTCGTTGCTTTACTTCGCCGCCGCCGCCGCTGCCGTTTTTAGCGGATATTGTATGAAAGGGGCCGAAAAAAGCACAGTTGCGTTTCAGCGGAGCACTATTATTCTGTTATTCCTAGCGCGAGAAGCTGTTGTTGGCAAGTTTAATGAAATTCCTTTGGCAATTTTTCCAAACATTTTATATTCGACAATTTTGTGCGTTCGAGTAAGTTTAAATTTTAATTACTTCGCCCGCTGGATCGTTTGATGTGTTTCAATGGAAACACAGTAATTAATGAAAACGAGAGAGTTGAGGAAAAAAATTTTTTTTACAAAACTTTAATTTGTAAACTCAAACATCCGTGATGTACGAAATTTTAATCAAAGATAATTAGAAATGTTGAATTTTCCAATAATGGACGTTTAATAAACAATGAACTATATACTCAGGGACTGGGCGATATTTTAAAAAATTCATCAATTTTATCGATTCTCTTGCATCAGTTTTTTCTCTTTTTTTTTGAAAACTAAAAAAAAATGAAAATTTTAATTGTAAATTTAATGCATTTATAAATGTAATCTGAGTAATAAGAGTAACTGTAATTGCACTATTCTATTATTGTAAAATAAAATAAAATAGCGTTTACAAAGTTCTTTTTATGAGAATAAATCGTTTTGATAAACACTAGATTTTTTATCACATATAATGCAAGCAATAAAATTTATTTTAAAATTGAGCTCTTTAAACCATTTTAAATTAAATTTAGATTTTAAGTAAAATTATCGAATAATAACGAGATTCTCTTATGGAAAGAACTAAATTGTTAAATACCTGTAAGGGTCAATAAATTTTAATGGATTTTATTGAAAAAATAACTCGATATATCCAAGGAACGTACGTAGCGAGTAACCTACTTTAAAAAACGAAATAAAAGAAAAAACCGTAGTCAATTAATTATAACCGAATCAGCGGCCACCCGTAATATCAATTAGCCAATCGTTATCGTTCAATTATATTAGAATAGTGAGTAAGCGCGTGGCATCCAGCTAAAATCCTAATCCTGTAAAACCGCTCGTAAAGTTTTATGTGCCCTACACAGCATTAAGGGGAACCAGTAAATTTTATATTGTATTCAGGCCGTAGCGTTGCAAAGTAAAGAAAGAGCGCGTGCGCGGGCGCGTGTAGAGAGAGAAGGAAGCGTTGCGTGCCGAGGCAAGAGCGAGAGGGACAAGATTCGCTTAAGCGTAGTTAGTCGGTGACATAATTGAAAAAGATAAACGAGCGTAAGACGGGCTGGAATGGTGCGGAGCGAACTGCGCGTTGCAGCGCAGAGAGAGAGAGAGAGCAGCAGGAGCCATAAAAGAGGCCGCAAGCAAGGATATGATTGTACGAGTCGCGTAGGTACGAGAGAGGAGGTAGGGAGGTAGGGAGGGAGGGAGGAAGGAAGGAAGGAAGGAAGGAGCGTGAAAAAGAAAGAGAGAAGGTACATAGTAGAGGGAGAGAGAGAGAGAGAGAGGTAGCGGTGCGGTGGGTAGACACATAAAGACGTCTCCTCGGCGCGTGCCAGGTGCTTCGTGCGCACAAAAGCATCCCTGTTAACGGGGGGCAGGCGCGCGCCCGCAGAGAGATCGGACCCGTTTGACCGGAAGTCGAAAAATAAGCCAGCATGGGAGGAGGAGAGCTGCCTTATTAAAGAGTGAGTATAGCCAAGAGAAGAAAGCAACGGCAGACCTTCACTACCATTGCCTCCGCCGTCGCTGCAGAAGGGCAAGCGTGCGCGCATACAACACACACACAAAGTATTCAATTTGTCGGCGCGCTCCCTCTCTCTTGCTCGCTCGCTCTCGCTCTTTCTGTCTGCGTGTGTCGTCTCTTTAGCCGAGGGTAGTAGAAAGAAAGCTGGACGCAGGAGCGGCTGGTGGATGTTGCACAGGGACACGCGTATTTTCGGCTTCTAGACGGCTGTAGCTTCTTCCCTCTTTATTTTCAGGGGGAAGATCCGGGCGTTAAAGAACCGACCTGACAAATTTTACGCATCACTAAAGGTATTCGAGGAATTATCGTTTCGATGCGCTTAATCGTTTTCCTACCCACAATCGATCAGATTTATTTATTCATAACTAAGCTTCAATTTTTTTCATCGATTCTACTCCTATATCTATTAAACTTAATCGCTTTTTATTTGATGCATGTTGCAAGAATTTCGAATAATACACTTTTGATAAATCGCAATGTGTATATTTAAATAAAAAATTAAAGTACATTTATTGAATAACCCAAGTTGCAAATTAAATAATTAGATTATATTAAAAATGAAAAAGGCAGATGAGAGTTACATCGTCGCAGGATATCGGGTAAATAATGCAGCGCGGCAGCATCCGAAACTTTTTTTTTTCACGAAAACGACTTGTCGCTCCTTATAAACCGTCGAGCAATTTAAAGCCTCACGAGCCGAGTAATTTAAAATCCGTCCCGACTCTCAATTATTAATACGCACTCGTCATTGATCTACTCTCTCGGCATCGCCTCATGAAATTTAATCGACGGGATCTCGCACCACAGCAGCACCGCCAGCATTTTAGAGAACGCGAATTTCGTAAATATAAGAGTCTGCTCAATAGGGTTAACATGCATAATGTAAGTCGCGTGCCGGCAACCATGAATAGACGAGAGAGAGAGAGAGAGAGACTGGAGAGGGAGGAAGCTTCCCTTTTGCAGGCGTCCAAGCAACGTCACTGGCGCGTCTTGGCCGCATTTCCCTTTAGCCGCTGTTTTAGCCCCTCCCCTCGCTCCCTTCGCACTCCTATCTCACTCTTTCATTTATATACTGTGTCTCTGCTGCTCTGTATTTTGGTCGACAAAAAACACTCATTCAATTCGGGCTTCTACGAGCGTGTATGTTGGAGAATACTGTTCCTTTGCCGAGCGCCAGCCTGTTTTCACTAAATAACCTCGCCTACTGAATTTTTTCCTAAACTGACTTTGCTTATCCCTGTTTGATTAATCAAAGGGAAAACTTGGGCAAATATCAATAAAGTATCAATGACAATTGACCTCTTTCTTTACTGTCATTGTAAATTGAAAATTTATAACTTTTGAATTTTTAATGATACTTTTACGTATCACCCATGTTCATGTCCATAAAATTTTCACACATTTAAATGTGTCTGTATATACATGTCTTATTCCTTTTCGATTATTATCGCATTTAAAATTTATCTAGTTAACTGTCAGCCATGCAGAGTTATTTATTTGAAATGTGAATTTCAGCTACGGCAACATTGTGCTATAGTCAGACAGGCACAGAGACGGGATAGATTTTAAATATTTTGTTAAAACTCGTGCTTCATTATCTATCAAAAGATGGTTATATTTAACGTTTTAAAAAGCTTTTAACGTAACGTTACAAAAGTAAATGTTCATCCATTGTGTCATAAATTCACAAACAGCATTACAATGCGCGGTAATGACAAAGCGGTCGTAATCGTAAGGGCAGAGCGCGGGGCTCGGATATAATAAACCTTTTAAATAAACAAAAGGGAAAAATGAAATTTTCCTCTCCCTTTCCCACACAAGCTGCCGCTCCGAATCTATAGAGCCACAAGCCAGTGTGTACAGATTCGGTCGTGCGTCGGGCAATCCATAAATACCCTTCTAATGGGCCTAAACTGTCTCTTTTACCGCACCGTTTTCAAATCCACGACGGGAGGCCTAGCTGCTTGCACCAGCGCGCGTCTCTCTACTATACATGCCGGGTGTGAACGGGGGCTCCTCTCTCTCTCTCTCGCTCTCTCGCTCTCTCGGTCACCTTTCGAAAAGTCGACTCGGGCCCACGCTTCTCTTTTAAATGAGCTCTGAAATCGCTTTATAATTTATGTAACGCTGCTGTTGCTGCCGACGCCGCCGCTGCCGCTGCTGTAGCTTGCACGCTCCTTCTTTCTTTTTCCCATTTCGATTCTTTGATTCTTTATTGCTGCCGTTTGCAATTTTAATTGACGATAAAGTGATTACGTTTTCTTCAGATTCTCAGAGCTCAACGTTTTTATTTTAGATTGTGTAAAGCCTGCATTAAATTATCTATTTTTTCATTGAAAGCTGGAAATTTAACATTACTATTTTAGTAAATTAGTTCAAATCACGCTCACTATACTATTATAGTTTAATGTTAAAGCGTGCTTTTCCAAAGATTTTTATTATTATAGTTATTTATGTTATACGACTTTAATACACTTTAAACATATGTAATTTAAGGTAAAAGCTAACAAAACTATAAGTGAAATATAGTTAAAAATATTTACGCCAATATTTATGTAGACTAATGTTTCCCTTTATTTCGCATAAATCGACGAAAGATAAATCTCCAAATGGTATACCGTCGTCTTTAAAAAGATACTTGAAAAATTCAAACCTTATCTTCTGTAACGAGAGAGGAGCGGGGGATGTTTTTACTTATTTTTAGTTCCGTTCTAGTATAAATATTTAAATGCCAGAGCTTTTATAGGCCATACACAGCTTCGTCACATCATTATGAAACTGCACAAGAGAGATATTAACTTTTACGATAAAATATATTTACATTTTATCGAGTAAATGATGCGTTTTTAACCTAGTAAGCGAACAAGTTACATTCCATTATCAAACGCAAAGTAGATCGATAAAGTGCATAATCGATTCGTTGGGAAAACGGGCATCCTTTGGCTTGGCAAATTTTTTAGCAATATTTCCTTAATGCACACAATTATATATCAAAGTGATCGCCGATGTATAAGATAAAAAATGAGAAAAAAATCGATTCTCCCTCTTTCTCTTCAATCCCAACAAATTGATTCACAAATGATGTGCGTTTATCTGGCATGAGAAAATCCGTCTTTTCTTTCTCTCCCTCTCCCTCTCCCTCTCTCTTCGACAGACACACGCTAAGGACTGAATTTATGAGATTACGTCTGAGTCGACTATAATGCTTTTATTTTTATTGTCTGCGAATATATTTTCACATGCGACAAGATTCAGATTGAGAATTTTTTCTTTCGTTTCTTCAATTCAAATAATATTATAATAAATCTTTAAAAAATTCTTTGGTGCATTTTCGAGACTATATATTATTTATTGTTGATGTTTGTTATAAATATATAAGCTGAAAATATGTGAAATCCAAAAAATAAATCGAAATAAAATAATCAATAATCAATATATTTTGAGACTTCAAAAATAGAATTGTGAGTGTATGTGTTTGTGTAATTGATAAAGTTTACTTTGTATTTGATATTTGTCATCTGTGAAACCATTTAGCTGTTACGTTTTCTAGTATTTATTAACAGCAATTCCTCTTCTTTCTGATTCTATATTTATGTTTACACCTCGAGTTTTACGATTTTCCGCACATGTTAGTAGTTAAAGAGTTTAGACTGAAGCTAAAGCTCAGTTAAAAATAGCGGCTTTAAGCTTACAATATCTTTTTGCATTCGTAGTTTCTTTTGATGAAATCTGATGAAAGAGTACTAAAAACCCAATATTGTTAAAATCTTATTAGATTTAACGATCGCCTATCTAAATAGCCTCGGAGCTGAATTAATAAATTCTTCCGGACATGTTAATTACGAGGAAATGCCGGCATCGCCGAAGACAGTGTTGCTATATTAATTTTCAGAAAAGACACAATTTCGTCCGGACTCATATCTAAGATCCGGCTAATTGAAATTCAAAGGCAAGAGATTTCGAGCAGTCCATCTCCCGCCTAGCCACAAGCGTCCGTCCCCCTTCGTCGGGGGAAATTAAAACGTGAAACTCAGCCGATAAAAAGCAGAGAGCCGCGCAGCAGAGCCGACAGCAGCGGCGAAAGTGCGAACACGCGACAGGCCGATCAGATAAGCGCGCGTTCGTTCTCCCTCTCGCGCGCCTGCGAATCAAAGCGCGCGCCTAACTCTTTCTCTCTATTTCGCGCCGCGAGTCTCTCAAAAAGAAGAGAGAGAGAGAGAGAGAGAGAAAGACGGCAGGCCGGAAGGAAGGAAGGCAGCTCTAGCTTCTGACGTTGTCTCTGTGCACTGCAGGGCTGCAAGGAAGGTAGCGAGCGCGTGAGGAATAAACGTATATAGGTGCGCGCAGAGAGAGAGAGAGAGTAGAGAAGACAAGTCCATCGTGCCGAAAGCAGAGCGGCCGTGCTCTTTCTCTCTTATACGGCTGGTGTGTGCCTCATCCCTCTCTTTCTCTATGTATTGCGTGTGCCGCTGCTGTGTGGCTGCGCGCGCAGAGGTTCGCGCGGCGTCCGCAGCCGGGCGCTGCTGGCGCGGCCGGCCTCGGCTGAGCGCGAGCGGGCCGCTCAGTCTAATTTGAACCGCCGCGCGCGCCCGAGCTTTGCGCGTGCACGCAGAGACGAGCCGCCGTGAGAGAGAGAGTGCAGCAGTAGCCCTCCGCTCTCGTCTACCGGTTATCCCGCTCCCTCTCCCTTCCTCGGAAACGCACGTGCGACATCATCTGTCTGATCTGCACCGAGGCCGAGGAAAATAATTAATTTTATTTTTTCGCCAATTTCGCCGGCTGGATAGATTTGTTGGGGACATTTGTTGTCCAGGACAGGAAGGATCAAGAGAGCAGAAGAGAAGGAGCCCGCGGGAGGAAGAGAGTGTGAGAAAGTAGCCGCGCTGCACGTGTGGCGCGCGCGCGCGCACGCCGGCTACGAGCGAGCGAGCGAGAGAGGAGGAAGGAGCGAGCAGAGCAGCAGAGCGGGGCATTTAAAAATGTTATCGCCGCGCGCGTGTTTAAAGTTCCCCCCGGTGCTGGTGGTGCATGAGGTGTGAGGTAGGGTAACAGAGGTAGCGGGCTAGTAGAGCAGTAGTATTAGTAGTTAGTAGTGCGTTGCGCTCCGAGGGCTCGGGGGGCTGGGATGATAAGCTCGCTCGCGAGCGCGAGAGCAAGAGAGCGAGAAAGGAAGAGAGGAGAGGAGGAGAGTGTTTGCGGAGAGTGGTAATGCTCGCTGCTGTTGGTTGTTGTATATTAAAAGTTGTCCGGGGATCCGTGGTCCGTGGATGATTTCTCGGCGCTGGCTCTTTTTTTCTCCTCAAGCGGCCGGCTCTCGAGGTGGTCCCCAAGCCAGAGACCTCCCTGCCTACCCGTGAGAAAGTCAAGCAGACGAAGAGGAAGCAGCAGCAGACCGAGCTAAAGAGTCAGAGAGAGAACGAGAGAGAGAGAGAGAGAGAGAGAGGGAAGAGAAGGGAGGAGCTGGCGAAAGAGAAGAAGAAGTATTGTTATCGCGTGTGTGTGTGTCGTGCAAGTGTGTATGTATGTATATATATGTATTCTGAAAAAAACCAGGGACAGGCCTAAAGACACATGATGCTACCAGGGCGATCATCGAGCAGCGAGCAGAAGAAGACGACGACGACGACGACGACGACGACGGTCAAATCAACGGCAATAGTAGCATTGAAGCCGCTTGAGCAAAAGCAGCTGAAGCCGGAGCAGAAGAGCAGCAGCGAGAATCAGGAGCAGCAGCGGCAGGTTGATAGCAGAGCAGCAGGTTGGGGCGATTCGGTCGTGGCCACAGAAGCAGAAGCAGCGGCTATGCAGCGTGGGTCCGGCCGTCAGTGCAGGCGCTCGTCCGGTAGGAATTAATGGGCATCGGAAGCCGCCGCGACAAGCAGCAGTGCATCGCGGATTCCAGAGAAGGGACGAAGAGAGAGGAGAGAGAACGGGGGAATCTTAGCGCTCGCGCGTAGCCGCGGTATTTAAAGAGAGCCGGCGTGCGCACGGACGGAACGCCGCGCTGCTGCAGCAAACCCTAAGCCCTTTTATATACGCGCTCTCTCTCTCTCTCCCTCTCTCCTCTCTCTCTCTCTCTCTCTCTCTTTCTCTCTCTCTCTCTCACGGACCACGCGAACGAAGGCGCGCGCGCTGCGTTCTAGCGCCTGCCGCGCACAGAGAAACACTGCAAGACAGGAAGAGAGAGAGAAAGAAGATGAATTCGGCCGTAGCGGCAGTCGCGCAATCACGGACAGTCTGAGGAGAGGCGCGCGCCGAGGAGGAGTCCGCTCAGCCCTTGGCTTAAAAACCAGCAGCGGCCGCGGCGGCCGAGCAGCAGAGCAGCAGGGGAAAAAAGAGGGCCGGATCACGAGGAGAGGCAAAATGAGGCGTAAGCCGGCGGCGCTCCGCGGCATCAGCGAGTTTAGACCACCCCGAGCGGTGAGGATAGCGGCCGAGCTACCGCCTAACCAGCAGCAGCAGCAGCAGCAGCAGCAGCATCGTCGTAGAGCAGCACTACGTCACAACGCCTCGTGAATGGAGGACCACCAACGTCCTGCAGCGGCATCACGATCGGCATTGCGATAGCGCGTAGCTTTCGACTCGAGCAGAGATACTACGCCCACGCTCTCCCCCCTAGCAGAGAGAGAGAGCTAAATAGACCGAGAGACTGGATTGCACGAATTGATAGAGGACGAACGATTTAAACGATCGGCAAACTAGCCCCAGAGAGAGAGAGAGAGGAAGAAGTGAGCCCGCCCCGATCCGGTGCGCCGAGCGGCCGACGATTAATATGTGGTCGTCGCTGCTTCTGGCCGGATTGCTGGGCGGCTGGTGGGGAGTCCTCGCGCTGGCCTCGCCCCCATCGCCGGGACCGAGCGACTCCTGGAGGAGCAGCAGCAGCAGCAGCGCCGGCGGCTCTGACCTTGACCTCGGCTACCTCGCCGACGACTACTACTACGGCAAGACGATGATTTTCGGCTTCGAGCCCCCGCCCAGAGAGGAGCTACGGCAGCAGCGATTTCTCGACAGGAGGCGAGAAGCCAGCAGACTGGCCGAGCTCAGCCAGCGGCTGAGGCACCGCCGCCAGATGGAAATGCTCGCGAGGAGCGCCAGACCCATCCAGAGGGATGAGAAAGCACAGCCGTCTCGCTACGCCAACGAGACGGCGCTCGATCGGGCCCGGATCGCCCGATCCGCCAAGCAGCAGCAGCAGCAGCAGCAGCAGCAACGGCAGCAGGCCCAGCAGCAGCAGCGGGGCCCGGTGAACCCAGGCTCGCAGCGGGCGCGCAACCGCACGCGGACAGACTCGCCGCGGGAGCAGCGGCGGCGCTGCCGGGTCCGAGGCACCTGCCGGGGGCGCAACTGGTGCCCCGACATGGACGTGGGCAACCGGGCCTACCTGGCGCCCACCGTCTTCGAGGGCAAGGCCCGCAGCATGTCCTCGCTGCGCAAGCCGGGCAGCAACTACGCGGTGACGTTCGAGGTGAAGCAGGTCTACAAGAGCCAGCCGGGCTTCCTGCCCCTCCAGAAGAACGACAGCGTGAGGCTGCACTTTCGCGACAAGACCGTGCCGGGCAAGTCGACGCTCTGCGCGGCCCAGGTCCAGGACGCTGCCAGGATGCAGAAGGACCAGCAGCGAGATAATCTCAGTGGAGTGGTGCGCGCTAATATCAAGAGGGGTAAAGTGTATCTTGTGTTTGTGAACCGCGTGGGACCCAGGAACTTCACGATCCTAGGCGAGCCGGTCGTGCGCAGCAAGAAGAACGAGCAGGCCGTCCAGGCCGTCATTCGTCCCGATTATGGTGAGTCCGTTTTTTTCTTTTTTTTTACATCTTTCTTTCTTTTTATTCAGTCAAAATCAGAGAGACAGCTAAGTAGAATTTGTCCTGGAAAGAATACGTCATGCTGCAGAGCGCCGCTCGTATTGCGCCGATGCCGAGATATGATTGTGTCTTTGCAAATTTATCCTGCACACGTATTTACGCGAGTTTGTCTATCTGAGTATCTTAATTATGCGCATATTCGAGTTTCCGTTCTGGATAACTTTGTTCCTCGGATATCCGGATATAACAATTTTCGCGCCCCTGCATTAATATTTATAAGCGCGCGCGTTTTCTGATAAATTTCACCGAGCTCCTGGCAAATTTTTATAATTTTCCACATTTAATCGCTTAAATTATTAAAAATACTTTAGATCGTTCTGTATACGTATCATGCCTTTTAAACCACTCGTATGAATTACTCGTTTATATATTATGAGAATTAAATAATTCAAAAATATTGTTTATATTTCTGCAGTAATTGAGGATTATTTAAACAATGCGTTACATGAATATTATTATTACTGTCATATATTTGGATTGGATTTACAGCAATTACCATTTTTATTAACGTATAGGTAACGTAATTCGTTTATAATCATACAGACAGTAAAGCCTACAAAATCCTGATACTGGCAAAAGAGTCAATCAACATTTCAATTTATATTTTAAATATTAAACAGAATAGAATAAATGAATGGCAAGCTAATAAAGCAATAAATTTCGAATTCATTTATAGTCTAAGAATATTTAGTAGTTTATGTTTTAACTGAAAGATCTATGATACTCGTCACTAGAATTATCAAGTGTGGTTGATCGTTCCCTTGAGAATTTTTAGATATTTGTCGAGATAATTAGAAAGTTAGCTAAAGAAAAATCTGGGGCATTCAGTTATTTTTGGGATTTTCGTGGTCGGAATAGAAGCGTGAAAGAAAGAGATTTGTCGACGGGAGGCAAGTTTTTTTGTCGTTGTACCCAAATAATTTCAAATCTTTCACAATTTTTTCTGCTTTTGAGTAAGATAATGCAATTTGTTAAAATAAACTTGTAATGAACGTGTCTGATAGTAAGAGCGGAATACTAAAAATAACTTTGCCTCATTATGCAATAAAAATGAGTTCTCTAAAGTGTTGTCAGAAGAAAGATAATCAAGTGTTTGTTGTAATGAATAGGATTAGCAGTCGATGGTTATCGAAGGAATCTCCGAAAGCGCAATAACATTTTAGAAAAATTCCGCTAAGGCAACATTACTCGCTGGCGGGTAAATAAACTACCTGGGCATAAAAATGCCCGATAAAATGTCGCGCTCGGAATTCTCTCCGAAAACGCGCAAAAAAGACCACCCAAACAAGCGCGCTGCATCCATAAAAGAAGACGCGCGCTCGCGCAAGCACTCGTACAAAACCTTCAGCGCGCGCACACATACGCGCAGACAGCTGCGCACGCAGATGCACGCATACGCAGGCAGAAAGAGAGAGAGAGAGAGAGAGAGAGAGAGTATAGCGAGGGAATCAGCGCGCGGGCGCAGTGCTCAGCTCGATTTTTAGAATACGCGCGTTCGCCCGTAATAACTTTGGCATAGCCATAGGCGCGCACGCATAAGCGCGCTGCGTTTAGTTTTCACGGTCGGCGCTACGGGAATTACCATTTGAATCCTGTCCCTGCGCCGGCGACATGGCCAAATGGCCGGCCGCTCGCCGATGCGTTGCGTCGCTCTGCTATCTCGGCCCGCCACTGTGCGTCGATCTCGCTGCTGCTGCTGCTGCTGCTGCGTTCATGCATAATTTCTGACAGCGGCAGCGCATCGATGGCCCCACCGCATTATGTACATATTGTGTCTCCGCGCACCTATGTGCATGTCTGTCTCTGTGTGTGTGTGTGTGTGTGTATACGAGCTAGTCTGGCTGTTTGTGTGTATAGCGAACCCCGGGGAAAGTCGTCGCAGAAAGGCCTCCCAGCGCATTAAACTTTGCTCGGCCTTGGTTTATGTACATCGCCATTGAACTTGCAGCTGCGCGCCAGCGCCCTTTGACACTCGACTGATGTGGTTTTCTCTAGACCGACTAGCTGCAAACTTTCGCCCCGACGCGATATTTTGGATATGCGCTAGCTGCGGACCGCCTGGAAAACTCTCGCCGAATGTTTCGCTCTTGTTGCAAGCGAAATAATTAGTTCGGACTTAGTTTGCGCCAGGCGGCCTGGGAATTATTGTTTGTTTTTGGCAATTTTTCACGCGAGGCCACTGGATGCGGCAGAAAAGTTATAAACGGATACCTATACGCTGTTCGTGTCAAGGCAAAACTTTGCCTTTTCAAAACGCCCTCTTTTTTGCTCGATGTAAATTTCATATAATACTGTTTGTTTTCATGAAATTTTTAACTGAAAGCATTTCAATTTGCAATGTTTTTTTTATTTTATTTTTATGTATTTTACTTGATTGAAAATATACTCCAGCAAATTAATATTAATTTTTTATCCGTTTTATTTGCACGAAAAGATCTCTTTTTTTTTTGATAAAGTAATTTAAAAGATAATCAACAACTTTTTTCATTCGGAAAACAATCTATAAAAAACTGTATTTGACAGTTTTCGAGAGTATTTTTTTTCTAAGGCGCACCATCGTTGCCCGTTACTACTGATGACGAGCCATGTCCGCAGCTCAGGCCTGTATTGCAGATCAACATTTAAAAGCCCCAAACGAATCGCCGCAGCGAGAAAAAAAAGCTGCGCGCGGTAGAGAAAAAAAAGAGCGCTCGCAAGGGTAGATTAAAACGTTTTACGCGCGGCCAGCAACGCGGCCATTACGGCGTTTTATTACGCATAGACTGGCAGATATTGCGAGCGTGTGCCACTGGAGAGGAGGACAAAAAAAAAGCGCGCACACCGGCTGCCGCTGTATATCGGCTGAAAATCGGGAACTGCTCCATTTTTACGCTTGTCTATCGTGTGTACCTAGGCTCGTGGCGGCTAGGTTATAGGGCGATTTTTTACGGAAAAGCTTTTCCGCGTGTATATGCTGAGTTATGATGCTTTATTGAAATATCCACAGTCAGGGTTACAGGGACTTTCCAGCCCGTTACGCCTGGATATATCTCCACCGCGACATTCCGCCTCTTGTTGCCGTGTACATTTTTTTTTCCATAAAAGTAGCCGAGCCTATATATATGCGCGCGTGTACGCAGGTAGCTCGCTGGCTGCGAAAAATTAAAATTTTCCCTAACTCTCTCTCTCTCTCTCTCAGCGCGAGAATCAGATTTTACGGCGAAACGGCAAATGCAGATGAAGCGCGCATATACCGCAGATGTGCAGAGGTAGAAGCAGAGGCAGAGGCTGCGTCGCTTTCGGGGCTCGGTGAAAAACCTCGCGTATGTATAAAGCGAACGCGAGAGGTTATCGGAGCCCCGCGCGCGTTTTATAACCCAGTGAGTCAGAAAAACCGATTCCTAGGAAGTATTTTGCGCGCCCGCACGCTGAATCCGAATTTTGCGTATTATTCCTCTGTGCGTGCAGCCGCGGGAAAAAAAGGATTTGAAATATCTAAAGATCACAGGAAACGTTTGTAGATTGAATACTCGGAGGCTAAACGAGACAATTAAGTTGAGGAAAAGTTATAACCGTTTTATTTTTATTTGCGTCGAACTTTTTGTTTAAACTATAATGAAAATTGGATAAATTTTGATGATTTTGTGTTTGATAATATACAAGTTCATATATACTAGTGCTCGAATGAAAAGCAGCTATATTGGCTCAATATGCAGGTAGTTGGAAAATTAAATTGAAGCGCAACTCGAAGTATTCTAAACTCCCGATACACTGGCGATAGGCAAGATTAAAGCTGCGCAAAAAGCTCAGAAATTCCATAAATTCCCCATTCTCTGAAACTAATCATCTGTGAAAGCTCGAATCGATCGCGGGCCACACTCGGAGGCTGCATCAACAACAGCAGCGGCAGCGGCAGCGGCAGCGGCAGCAACAGCGGAAGCGCCGGTATTAATCCAAACTGGTAACAGCATACTGTCAGGCTCCTCCGTAAGGCAACTCTAGCTCGCCCCTTGAAAGCATCGAGTCACGCAATCCGGCTGCTGCAGCAGCGTCGCAGAATGATTTCGCGTCTCCGTCAATTTCCTTACAAATCGAAACG
Source organism: Eupelmus urozonus (assembly GCA_900480035.1). NCBI lineage: Eukaryota > Metazoa > Arthropoda > Insecta > Hymenoptera > Eupelmidae > Eupelmus > Eupelmus urozonus. The sequence continues at coordinate 38,333 of UELX01000615.1, read as the reverse complement.
CTAATTCTCGCTCTAAGCCGCCAGCCAGCGAGTCTACGCGTTGTCGTCGCGGCGTAATGAGGGACTTAATGTTTCGAAGCACTTAGTCAATGCAGCCTGCGCGCCGCTCTAGGCTTTCCACTGTTACATGCGAGCAATTTCAAACTCTCGTACGTAAGGGTATTTTCTCTTTCCGCGAGTAAATGCTTAGTCCCAGCTGATGAGGAAGCTCGGCCTGTTGAGAGCAGCGGAGTCATTGTGTGTGTGTGTGTGTGTGCTTAGCGAGGTGCAGGGATTGTTTTAGTATTGACAATTGATGGATAATATATGCAAGCTGGGTGAGTTTAGGTAGGCTCGAATTGATTTCATCATGCTTGGGGCTCTGTTTGTTGTTGCTGATATAGTGATCGGAATTGCGGGGAATATGAGCTGCGAGCTTTTATGGATTCCGGCTCTAATCAACTTTCGCAGAATGTTGTTTATTGGTTGACAATTTCTGTTAGTTATTTTCTCGATTATTGAATTGAAATCTTCATAAATCCCGAGTTAAAAAAGAACGTAAAAGCGAGAAAATAAAGGAAAAAACGGCAGCATCAACCTCGGCAGCTCATGAACGCAAGCACACTTACGAAAATTTCATCGTCGCCTGACGAGCGAACGTCCCTCTCTTTCGAAAACTTTAACGCTCTGCTCTCTCGTTTCTCTCTCTTTCTGCGTCTGAGTCGCGTTGCGCTTGCGGGAGGAGAGGGAGCCTGCGTGCAGTAAAGAGAACGAGACGGATATAGCGGCGGCGGCGGCGGCGGCGGCGGCGCATCGCGGCGGCGGTTCGTTGATCCGCGGTGTGCGCACTGCACGCGCAAAATACCAGCGGCAGAAGCAGCCATTCTTCGCTGACTAAGCCTCGGAGCGCGAGCCTCAGACGACGAGGAGGGGCCGGCCAGAGAGACAGACGCAAAGAGAGAGAAAGAGAGAGCCAAGCGCGCGCTCGAGCTATATGAGCGAGGAGAGGGCGAGATGTCAATTATAAGGCCTTAATCGGAAACCCGTCCTTGCTTCGTGCACGTTGCGGACTTATAGATAGCTCCACGAGAGAAAGAGGAGAGATAGTGCGTTGAGTGCAACCAGGTTGGAGCCAACCGAGAACTGGGAGGCGGGATTAATCTTTGCCGGAGAGTACAATTGTTCTCCTCATTTTTAATAACTTCCGCCCGATTTATCGATCCTCACCTTTCCAAGCTTTGATTTCAGCCTTATTATCAGCGATCTATTAGCCATGTTAATTCTTACCTTATTTCAGCGCTCTAAAATATTTCGAATCAATTAAACTCGATTATTAGAGATTATCAAATTATCGTATGTATGACAAGCCCATGAGCTTCGTAATCCCACAACAATCCTCTAAAAGCCTCAATTCTATTCCCCCAAGCGCATCAATTTCGTTATGCCCGATGCACGCGCATTTTTCCGCATTCTCTGGAGTATACGAGATCGCGGAACGCAACAACGTCGCTCGACGCTTGCTCTCTAGCCGGCTCTTTTTGGTTAAGTAGGTTGTGCACGCGCGCGCGCGCGCTCGCGTTCCCCCCTTATAGGACAGAGCCGTCGAGAGCGCGGAAAATAACCGCGCCGCTCAACAGACACGCGGATCATCTCGCACGAGAGAGAGAGAGAGAGACAAAAAGCGAGCTTTCGGATTTTCCTTCAGTTTTGCGCGAACCTCGTTTTTTCCTGCATTCGATGCGACAATTGCCTGGCGCACTTTTTCCCCTTTTACCAGTTTCGGCAGGCTGCTCTTGTGCTGCTCGCATCGGCTTATTTTTTGAGGGAAGCGGCTTCGCAGCCAGCCGGTAATTGAGGTTATTTATGGAGGCCCTTCGACGCCGCGGATCGCTTCCTTGTTAAAAGTGATCGGGAGTTTTTAGACTGCTGAAAGCGGGGGAACGAATGAGACGCGTATTAATAGATATGCGGCCCGAGTGCTTAAGCGTTTTTCGAATATTATACTCAAACATGGCTTTTTTATAATAAAAAAAATTTTATTGGAGAATTTTTAATTTTGGATAAAATATAATCTACTGGTGCGGATACATTTTTAACTTTATTACGGTTAAAATATGCCACTGAATTTAGTGAAATATCTGAAATTTGTCACGTACTAATTTTTAAATAAATTCTTGTGGATTCATAATGTAATGTAATAAAGTTGTAACGAGATAAAGTTATTACTTGGTGCGATGTACTAAATATTTGCTTTTCTTACCCAAATTAACTGTTGACCCCGAAAAAGAATATTAAAAAAGACTCATTTAATAACGTACGAATTGCATTTGAAATTTTTGCAACTTTTATCATAATTTTCTCAAATTTCAATGCGACTCGGGATCCGCACGAGAAACCGCATGCGACAATATTACGAAACTCTTGTAGGGCAAAAGTAGCCGGCAACTAGTGAAAAGCCAGTCTTCCAAATAAGTTTAATTACAAAATTTTTTACAATTCTTTTTGGCATCAACACCTCGGCTTGGTTTATTTACTTTTTTTTCTAAGTAAACAACAACAGAGAGCAACACGACTCTTAATATCCAGCTCTGAGAAGCATGTAGAGCACATCACCGATTCAAAGTAACCTACCGACCTTAAATTTCCGCGATGAGCACACATTCAGAAGGCAGCGCGCATCAGTTCGCGCAAGCCATCCGACCTAGTTCGCAATTTTAATAAGAAATCCGCACACACACAGAGAGAGAGAAATACACTGGCAGAGCCGCGTTAAATAGAAAATCAGCATCTCTCTCGTGCTAGTGAATCGGCATTCAAGAACCACGCGCGAAATAACAAAAAAGCGCACGAGTTTATATTCAAATCCGTCCATCTCGCTGCCGGCGCACTTTTACAATATCGCGTTGGGGCTTTAATCTCTCGAACGCTTTTTCCTCTCGCACGCTCGTTAATTAATGGCTTTTTCAAGTGCGCGCTCACGAGCGACAGTTGCGGATGATGCAAACAAACGCCCCCCGCGCGACGATCGATCAAAAGGATTCTCTTCCCCCCCCCTCCTCCCTCCCTCTCTTCTCTCTCTCCATCTCTCTCTCTCTCTCTTATTCTCGAGGCGTGTAAGCACGAGATCTGTGTTATTAATCTCCCGGCGGGGCTGGCTTTATTTTCGAGCGATAAGTGTAACTATCGATGTGTACGCCGCGATGCTGGATGTATGCATCTCTAAAGTAAATCGTTGCCGTGAATAATCAATTAAAATCTGGCTCTTTCATTTGCGAGATTATATAGAGCGTGTTATCGGCTGCTCGATGTGACGTCTGTCTCATTTAATTAGGCATTTATTACTTAATTTTGCTAACTTATTACCTTTTATTTGCTTCTAGTTTTTGGCTAATTTTTTATACGTTTTTAAGTGTTTATTACAGTAGTTAATTATTAATTTTCTGGATAGTACATACATGCAATAATAGCTAATTTTAGTTATATTATCAAATATCGATAAATTTCTTTTAATAAACGACCCGTCCAGCCCATCGACATACAATAGGTCAAATTTATTTTTTATAGCTACAAAAAATTGCAAGCTAGATGTACTTTAAGTGCTTGTAGCCGGCCGAAAAGACCATTAAGTGCAGATGTGACTTGAAAATGGTTTAGTGAATTCCAATAAATTTGATATTTTCTTTTTTGGCTTATAGAAAGTTTAGGTACCTTCTAAGAAGGAGCTATTTTATAAAATTGTCGCGGAATAAATTATTAATTATTTTACAATTACTCAACTATAAAAAAAATTGAAAGACAATTTTTTTGTTAATTCTCTTACAATTATTTCCAAGCGTATAGCCGCAGAGAAAATGACTGTAATAAAAAAGTAATTGGCCTCTGTACATGGCATATAAAAAGAGTTAACTTTGATTGTACAGAGAGTAGCTCGTACGTAGATAATTTTGCATAAAACATGGTTCTTCTTTGAACGATATCGATTCTACGTTCTTTATTCTATAGAAACAACTATGTCTCATCGCAAATTCTTTCAATCTTACAGCATATACGCCCCACCTGTGCAATTACATCATACCAATAATTTACAAGCTAACAATTTTTGTCTTAAATGCAAAGTTTTAAATAAGGTCACAGTATAGAATAACCGTCTCTTAATTTGAATAATCAGTTTGCATATTTCCTGCACTAAGACTGTCCCATCAAGGCAGCAGAGCTAATTAAATATTTATATTAAAAGCTAAAACATTGCAGCATTAAAAAATCCTGTTATAATTAATTGCACGCTCTCGAGTTATTTAACAAACGTCCAGCTGGCGGAGCGCTCGCGCAGAAAAAAAAAAGCAACAAAAGGCCTTATCAACTTCTCTTTGCTATCTCGAAAGGCAGAATAAAAAAGCAAAAAAAGTAGCTAAACACTTTTATCGTCCATTATACTTCCTTCGAGTCTTTGAGCGTCGAGCGGCTGTTCATCGTTATCGCTCGCTCTTCGCGACGGCCGGGCCGCCTGTATCAGCACGTATACGGTGTAATCCCCGCGCAGCGTATTTAGCGGGGCTCGAGTTAGCGCCGATATTTCAGATTTCCTGAAGGCAATTCGAGTCGGAACTGGCGCAGATGCGGCGGAGATGCCGTTGGTGCGGGCGGCCGGCGAACAGACACATGTGCAGCCGTGTATAGAGAGAGAGAGAGAGAGAGAGAGCGAAGCTCGTCGCGCAGAGACACCGTCGGATTCCGAGGCGTTGATTGGCTTACGTCATCGTTTCAGCCTGCCGAGACGTGCTCGCACACGTACGTCGGCGAATTACTATCGAAATTAATTGACGTCAATTATCGTTTACGTTCGAGCCGAGGCGCTGAGCCCCGAGAGTGTTGCCCAGGCTGGCTCCTATATGTAGGACGAGACTCGATACAGGGATGCCTCCAAGATATGCCGCTCGACGGTTTTCGCGCTATCGGAAAATGTTGCGCGCTTCACACCGATGTGTATACCCTGACGCTGCAGTGAAGGAGAATAATTGAAAGGTGAAAAGCGATAGGGTGGGTGTTGGTAAAAAATCAAGCTTGATATGCATGGTATTAATCATGTATTTTTAGAGTATCGCCCACAGGTTTTGCGAAGTATGAGGTTAATGAGATTGGAATCAGATGAGGTGATAATTAAACTACATTCGAGCTCTATTGGAAAATTTTATTTGCTTAATTTTTTGGAAAGCTGTCCTTGTTGGGGAGTAATTAAATAAGGGGGGTTAAATACGAAGAAAAAATTGTCAGTTAAACTAGCTAGGATCCAAAAATCTAATGAATCTGTAATTAAGCACATTCGAGTAATCTAAAGAGTTTTAATTAACTCAATGAGCAGTAAAAATGACGTTTCATTCGATTAAAAAATAAAAAGCTCCTATCAAGCGACTTATTTAAAAAGAGTATCTTAATTCAATATACCCAGAGGAAATGTCATTCTTTGCTGGCATTCTGATTCGGTGCTTTTATACGAAGTCGTGAGAATCGAGGCCTCGAAATCCAAAGTAAGACATCGGAAGCGATCATTGGCCCTTGCGGGCGTGCTATACATCGTCCGGACATTGTAGCAGCGACAGCCGATAAGACAGCGCGATAATCTCGCCTCTCTGCGTGTGTATATGCGTATGGTCAGCTCGAGCAAGCACCTTGCACGCGACCTCGAGAGCATATCTCCAAGGGGGATGAGCGCGCGTGTTACGGTCGCGACCGAGAAATCGAGCGGGAGTAGGGGGGGAGGAGGAGGAGGAGGAGGAAATCGGCGCAGCGCGCGCGTTACGTAGCCGAGGCACGTACGGCTGCCCCGCGTGCCCATACTCAGGACACGCGCCGGCTAGCTCTCCCTCTCTCTCCCTCTCTCACGAGTACATCGCGCGCTCTATATATACAGACCTGAGATGTACCTATGCACTACTGGGAGACACCAGACGCTCGAACATGCGGCTCGATCTCGCCTCCCCCCAGCCCACTTGGACGCTTCTTTTTCTTATTTCGCGTCAAGCTTTCTTGCTCTCTGGAGTTTCGATGGCTTCTTTTGCCGCTATTGGCTTCGGACAGTTTTCATATTTCTTTGTACGGATTCGACGCCCGATTCGGAATTTTAGGATAAACGTAGAAATCGCAGGCAATCGTCTCTGTTGTTTGGAAAGCACTTATGCCTGATAAATAGAAACGTTGGCTCTTCATTTGATCGATGGAGAAGGTAATAATTTACTCGGATAAGTTGTTTTAGCGAGAGGGAAACTTTTTTCATTCCCAAAGCGCATCTTAGCTCGATATGAAATTTATGCTAATTGATAACTGCCAATTAGATGAGTTTCCCATACTTTTTCACGAGTTTTGCTTTAATTAGTTTTATACTTGGAGAAATAGACTTTACTTTACATTGATTAGAGTAGTAATAAAGATTTGATTACTTGTAAAGTTTGCAATTTTTTGCGAGCATATTGCTTTGTAAGTTATATAAAGGGAGTGTCGCGCTATTGGAGAACTAATTTTGATTCGGCTGTCAGAGGCAGAATTCATTTAATTTGAAAAGGAATGCCATTTATATTCGGAGCTATTTAAATTGTGACTTCTTTGAGACGCTGCATTCCGCGAGGCAGTTTATTACTTGAAATGACAAAAGAAGAAAATCTCTCTTTAGTCATACAGTCTGCAGTCAATGGATCTTTCCAACTAATGTAATGCAATGAAAAAAGCTTTGTTAATACACGTTATGCGATGGATTATTGAATAAAATTTAATTGAATTACGCAGTATTTAATTAAAATATATCTGTTCCCAATAAATTTGACGAGCTATAAGGATTAAGTATATAGTTGACATAATATTCCGGCGTGCAGGCTAATCGGGCGAGCACTAATTTAGCGCTCATAAGGTAGAAAATAATACAGACATCCTTATAAACAAACCGCTGAGAAACTCGTTTCTCCCCGAGCCCAGCGATGGCAAATTCCTCAACTCCTCCACTAGCCGGCATTCCCCAGCAATTAAATTAATCCCATCAACATTACAAACACCAAGAGCCACAAACATCCGCGCGCGATAACTCGCCTAACTAGCTGCTCTCTCTCGCTCTCTCTCTCTCTCTCTCTCTCTCTCTCTCTCTCTCTCTCTCTCTCTCTCCGTCCTTGCAAACGCCGTATATTTATCTTCATATAAAAGCGAGAAAGATACGCGCGCGAGCCTCCAGCAGCAGCTAATGGTAGGGGGGGACTCGCGCCACGTGTGCACGGAGGGAGAGAAGAGAGAGAGAGAGAGAGAGAGAGTAGGTACACGAGAGAGCGTTCAGGTAGACTGCTAGGCGGCCGGCGTCTTTCGCGTGTGTAAGTTCATATATACGTGCGGCTGTGTATGTACGAGCAGAGAGGATATCTATCGAGCGCGACGCTGTTTTCCTGGCGAGCGCGAGCTTTCGTCGGCTGCTGCATAATTGAGGAGCGCGCGCATAATTGAAAGTGGAATATTCGCAAGAGAGCGAGCATCTTTTCCTACCCGCTGCCTGCTGCGGCACTTTCTGCCGGTATATTGGAATCTCGCCGAGGCAAAGGGGGCTAAAGAGAGACTTCATTATGCGCGCCAGCCTTTTTCTACAGCCAAATATATATATATATATATATGTAGACTGGGACTGGATCGTGCGCGGCCAATTGTGCAAGATTTCTGGATCCTTTATCAAGTTCCTATTTAACTTTGGGACTTTTTCCACGAGCGACCTATATACATTAGCGGAGGCTTGAATTAACGAGATGTAAGCGCGCACGGGCTATCTTGCTCGATTTCTTTTTGTCCAGGGATTTATCCGCTTTTTTAACGAAAGAGACGAACGTTTAACGGTAGAACTTGCCGGAGCGCGCCTTTGTGCGTGAGGTAATTAAAGACTTTTTGTCAAACTTTCTTTTGTCGATCGATGCTTAATGGCACATCGCCTCGCAGCTCTCAAGCTGCCTCTTTACTCTCTGATCGACCCTGTTTACAGAACAGAGCATTTCAACTTTTGTTAGAGAGAAACATTTCAATTGTAACAGCTAATTTCGAGTATTTCATTCCAATGATTTATTCATTCCTCGTGTAATTTTTAAAATGAAAATGCCGTTTGGAAAATAATATTATTCAAATACAATTGTGACAGCTGATTAATTTAGAATGAAAAATGACTATTTTATTATTATTTATCAAAAGAAAAAAATGCTTTCTTGACTTTAATTATTTTAAAAACGAAATTCTTTATTTACGTTCAATTAAAATACACTTTCAGAATCGAATATTCTCACTATAAACGAATACATTCGGCTATTCAAGCGTATGCACTTTTTTTGGCAAGCATGACTGATCAAAGGCCACTTTAATGAATGACATTCTATAGGATGTCTCAAATTTTTTCACTATATTTCATATAGGCTAATTCTTTTGAGCATAAAATTTCTATTCGCGAAACGAAAATAAAGGCAGCAAATCGAATCGTTAAAAATGATAAAATCGAGCAATTGTTATTAGAAAAGCTCTTAATTGAAAGAAAACATGCGGAAACGGAATTTGGTCTGAGTAGCTCATCCGAGCTAGAATAGCAGAGTATAGCAGACAATTAGTTTGAAGTAATGGTCTAGAAACATGAGGACTAGAGAAACAAAGTTCTTCTTGTCCGTTCAGAGGCAGCTCTAGATTTTTCATCAATTACCTCTGCGAGAAAAGAAAATCATAAGCTGTCTCTGAGCGCGTGTATGTGGAGCACGGGCAGAGATGGTTCCGTATAGGAGCTGGCTCTATTGCCTTGGGAAAATGAATTTCGCCTCCGCAAGCCAGGCGAGCGAGCGAGCGCGCGCGGTACACATACGCGTAGCTCGCACGTAGCTCGTCACAAACCCTTTAAGACTCGCACACCAAGACTACTGAGGCGCACACATTTTCCCAGCTGCGAGGCGTACGCGAGCGCGCCGCTAGGACGTGGATAATCCGTTAAGCGAATCTTCGCTCTCTCTGCAGTACTCGGCGCGCTCTTCCTCGAAAGTCACTTCCCCGAAGCCCCGCGAAGTAGATGCCGGTCACGATCTCGCTCCTAGAGGCGCGCGCGCGCTCGCGCTGCTATACGCAGTTGAGCTAGAAGCGCTACGCTATATATACACAGCGCCGCCGCCGCCGCCGCCTCCGCCGTCGGCGTCTTCGCAAGCCCCGCAAGCTCAAATCTGATTCAAATTCTTCAAACGGAAACGACGCAAAGTCTATATGGGAAGGAGTCGCCGGGAGTTCCTGCTCCTTTCTCTTTGCCGCGCGAAAATTCGCCTGGTTTTCGCTTGAGGGCCCTCGCTTGTGCTTTTATATACGACGAGTGCTGCGCGCAGCCACCTCCTCTCACGCGCTGCTTTTTGCACTCTCCCGGAGCTTCCGAGTTCGCGTGTGCTTTAGCCTCTCCGCCCTTTTGACGCTGCGGAGGTGAGTCTGCAAACTGATTTAAAAATTCATAACTTCGGGCTGAGGGAGGCGAAAAATCCAAGAGGAGCTGATTTTTATATGCAGCTCTTGATTCCGGCGAGGCGCGCGATAAAAGTTGGAAAAATGGAATAGACACTTTTTATGAGAGCCGGCTTATTGAAATTGCTGCCTATGATTATGCGGATAAGTACTAAGATAGTCCATTTGGAGAAGATTTAAAGTTGAAACTTACTTCGAGGATTTGCAGTTCGCCGTTCGCCGTTCGCCGTTCGCCGTTCAGCCTTCCGAGTCCGATTTTTAGCCTTTATCGGGCAATTCATTATTAAATAAATACTTTGAATCAAAGAAAATAAAGCGTATAAACTCGTTTTAAATTAAGCTCCTTGACCGTCTAATTGCATCCAAATTAAAATGTACCGTCGGGGTATTGAGCGCGCATTAATTTCTCTTAAAATTAAAACCGATATTAAAAAGCAAGCACTAAAAGTTGCTGTACTTTTTCAATCACTTTTCAAACTTTGAAAAAAAGTTTTCGCCGCGACCGTTGCATGCCCGCTTTGTCTTCAAGGGCTTCGCAATAGCTATTGGTACTTGTATAATCAAGCGCGCAACGCAAAGAAAATCGATTTCACCGCGAGCGCGCGCGCACAAGCTCAAGCAAGCAAGCAAGCAAGCAAGTCGGCTTCCCGGGCGTTTTTAACGATCACTTGAATTAGCAGACCGTAATTGACCTTGGCAGGATTATGGATTAGTTCAGCTATTTGCAATTGCTTTTCTACCCGTAATCCCGCGCATTCATCTCTAATTGAATTACGAATGTAATAGAAGAACATCTCGTTTACATAGCGACGACTTTTTAACGTTGCTCTTATGAATCGTTTTAGAATTTTTATCATATTTTATTGAAAATAATCAATGAATATATTAAAAACGTTATAAATATATATTTTAAATAAAAATTATTCAAAGACAATAGAAAATAAAAATTCTTTTTTTCCTATAACAAATTGTGCATCTTTACAATTGCAGTTAAAAATGCATTAAGATATAATAAAAAGTAACAATAAAAAATAAACAAATAAACAAGAGTGCATCAATGTGAAAAGTAACAAGTTTTAAAAACAATATCTGCAGAATACGTAAAAATAAAATTTTTATAATAGTTGTAAAACATTTTTGTTTACTGGAATATTTATTTTACAGTTACATATACATGCATTATATATCCATTAGTTCAATAAATAAAAAGAATCCTGCAGAAAAAACTAATTGACAAGATTGACTAATTGACTGTTGAAAAAGTAATGAAGAGAAAACGCGAAGCAACTTTTCTCTGCTCTATAACCTCTGAGTCTCGCTTCAGGCCTCAATTTCCCAAACTTGCGAAAACAGCTCGAAAAAAAGCAGCGCGAAAACGAGGCGCGTGCGAGAGTGAGGCGAGGCGAGGCGGAAAGAGCGAAGAAAAAAAATGTACCTAAGTATTCATAGATCGTGTAGATATATATCGATCTAAAGCGTTTGGCGAAGGTTAAAAGAAGATCTTATTTCTGGGTGTAGTCTGGGGCGCTCGCTTGTCTGGGAGGGGAGGGGAAAAAGTGCTCGTGCGACCAGCGGTCTGGTCGTATAGTCGCGTAGTCACAACACGCCGCGAGTTATTGCCCCGATGTTACGCCTCCTCCGTCTGGTAAGCTTGCGAGCTTGCGAGCTTGCGAGCGTGTGCGCGAAACTCTTTAATTTCATTCCTCCGTGATTCCTCAAAAAAAAAAAAAAAAAAAAAAAAAACGAGAACACGCCGGAGAGCAGAAACGGAGAGAGAAAAAGTTTCGCGACGGGTGAATCCCCCGTCGTCGTCGACGACAGCGGCGTCTCGCGAAATATGAGATATTAAAAGCCAAGAATAACAAAGTCGATATATCCCAACCCCTGCCGGCCGCCACCCGCACGAGTAACTCGCTCTCTCGCGCCCGCCCGCTCATGTACATTGTCTGGGGCTTTCCGAACTGCCTCTTCTTTATTTCTTTTCTTTTTTTCTCTCCCTCTCTCTTCTTTCTCTATTTTCCTTCCTTCTTTCTTTCGGGCTTCTGGCTCACTCTCTCTCTCCCATCCACTTCTTTTTTTATGTCGCGCTTTTTTACAATCACGTGTCGTTCGATTTTCCTTGAATTTATCTCTGAGCTAATTTATTTTTAGCCAGTTCGCCAGTCATAATAATCGTCAGGAATAGGCTACAAATGCATAGGTAATGGGAGAAATGGCTTGTTTGATCGATTTATATCCTATCCATAAATCATTTGGCTTAGTTTCACTGTATACCTTCTCATAAAAAATTAATACTTATTATTTTATTAACTGTTTTGTTCAAAAACTAAGTTTCATATTTGTTTTGGAATTTTGACAAATCGAAACTCTGAATACTACTAAATATAATGTATAAATAAAATTACATATTAGATCCGATGAGTATATTCTTTATAAATGTTTCATTTTCATATAATACCGGATAGAGTAACATTAATTATAACCAAATTACAAAAATAAATTTATCCTTATTGAATATTTATGAAACTTTATGATTTGATTTTGAAATGAAACATTAATTTAAATTTTATGTGAAGTTATTAAACATCAAACTTAAAATTGTAAAAGCATAAGCATCTTGTATTTATTACTGCCTTGTTATAAAAATTTATTTTTTCTACATAATCACACGCACACAACATTCATAATAGCGTTTGCTCATTGAACATCACCGAATTTCCATAGCTCACTTGCAGGTCATAATTATCAAATTAACACACTATTCAAATTTCAACAATATCGAAATGCTACATCAAGGGGAAATTAATTGGAGTTGAATCGTCAATAAACATCAAACTAATATCAATCTGAGAGAGAAGCCCAAGTCCTTGTATTAACTCTCAACTCCGCGCAGCATTACATAAACCAAACTGGCTCGACTCTCGGCCGATCTCTCTCCAGGGCGCAAGACCCTGAATTTTTCCGGCCGCACAATAACTTTTCCAAGACGCTCGCGAGTCTTTACTTTCTTCGTATTAAACGATACTGCGGGCTCGGCGAGCGGCGGCGGCGGCGGCGGCGGCGCGGTATTATCGTATAAGGCCAGCGGTGAGAGAACTAGCAGCGCTGGACCCGACAACGACCGGGATTCTGCGTTGCGCACCGCTTAGGACTCGCGGAACTGTTCGTGCTGTGTTTATATGGTGTCTTCTACCCGTTCTCCCTGCAGCCTAGTCCCTCTGTGTATCTCTCGATGTGCGTATGCGCCTCAGTGCGTGTGTGTGTGTGTGTGTGTGTGTGGGGCTGCTGCACCATATCTATCGCGCGGTGCACTGCTCGGCATTGCCATGTTTGCGTTGTGGGAAAATTGTAGAAAACAAACTCGTTTAACATCGTCGGCCAATGCTGTCTCTGAGAACTGATCCTCTTTCTCAACTCTAAGCTAGACGATCTTTCTCTTTATCTTGACATCTTTAGATCAATATTTTTCCTACTTTTCTAATAACAAATATTGTCTGATAAATTTTTAAAGCTGCATCCCGACTTTTTTTTTGTCTAACTCTTGATTGAATGTACATGTGCTTTTGTAATGCTCTTTAATACTGGGTAGAAAAACATAAGGCTTGCTGCCTTTTTCTTTCAGTGTAAAGTCAACTAGCAAAGTTCCTGTTTTTCAGTCCGTCATAATTGGAGACAAAAAGAAAAGAAAATGATTCGAAGGCTTGGGTGATTATTGAATGTTATTTTATGAACATTGCAATTTATATTTTAATAATTCGTTATTGGGCTGCAATTATTAATAATAAAAAAAATTTGTTTAAATATTGAATTTAACAAATTGATACACCTACTTGAACTATTTCATCTATGTGCTAAAAGTAATTTATGTACTCAAGGAACTTTATTTGAAGTAGTTATATACATATACAAATAGTCCGTTCAGGTTCAGTAGGTATACTTGTTTCATTTTAACGTGAAAGGCACTGTTTTAAGTATTATTAGAAACAAGTGCACGATCCAAGGTAGTGTAAATCTTGAGTGAAAGTGAACTTTTTACCGAGTTGATGTAGCGTGATGATTAACATATCCTTGTTCGATTCACAGCAACATTCCTTCCAAGTTCCAGTCGTTTTAACGTGTGAAATGCCTTTATCTTATATCTCAATATTCCTCAAACGAGAATAAATACATTTACGGCAAACTTTTAGCATTAAAACTATTATTAGCCTTATCTAGCGCGGGAGGCAAGCGTATAAAATCGATTAAATTGGAAATAACTGTAATTAGAAGAAAAGATGCTAATTAAGAAAGGAATTGAAAAAAGGGTTTTTATTTAAAGTAAGCAGTCGTCCAAGTAGTTTTAGAAGAAGAAATTATTTTTTGGCTGTTAATTTTATCGAAAAGTTTAAATTACGAAATGAGTTTCCGCGCTGAAGTTTGAATCGAGTAGAGAGAGCGAGCTAGCGTCGGTGGCGAGCTAGCGAAAAAAGTAGAGCACGAAAATAACTTCTTTATGTAACAAATTATAATTATCCACACTTAGAGCGATAGGATCAATTTGAGAAAAAGAGCGAGAAAGAAACATGGGGCAATAATCGCAGTGAAAAAGTTTAATATACGAAACTTTACCGAAATCTCGTCTCGAAATCTAAAAATAGCCATCCCCACGAGCGTTTCATCTAATTATAGAATTAAAGGAAAAACAACGCGCCAATAAAACTCCTTAGCGCGGCGCGGCTCTCGCAGCAATTCAGCCTAAAAGGAAAGGAGAGGAGAGGAGAGGAGCGAGGCGAGTAAAGGAAAAGAAAAGCTCCGGCTGCAGTCTCTGAAAAATGTCCCTTTCCTCTGCGCGTATATAAATCGGTCTTAGGAATTTTCTGGTGCGCGCAAGCAGCGCTGCAGACGCGCTTCTGCATATTATCTCAAAACTCGAATCTCCGCCTATACGCGGCCGCTCTTCCTCCTCTCTTTCTCCTCGTCGCGCGCACTAATATTCTCTTCTCGGACAGACCGCACATTTTCTACAGCAGCAGAGAAGGAGAGAGAGCAAGAGCGTGCGAGTTAACACAGCGAAGGGAAGAGTCGACTTTTCCGTCTCTCCGTCCCCTTCTCTCTCTCTCTCTCTTGCTTGCCGGCGTCTCTGCTTTCGTCTCAACGACTACGGCGACGGCGACGGCGGCGGGCAGCAGCAAGGTGGCGCAAATGCGAGACGACGAAAATATTGGGTCTATTTCGAAATTCTATTTCTGGGCGCGCCGGCCGAGGGCCGAGCCGCGCAGCCACAGCCGCCGGCAGCAAAGGAAGAGGAGACGACGACGACGACGACGACGACGACCAACAAGACGACGACCGACGAGAGAAAGAGAGAGAGAGAGAGAGAGCGAATGAGAGAAAAGTACTGCCGCGCGCTGCTTCGTTACGCACTTCAGCACGCAACGATATGCCCCGGCAACACGCTTTCTGAGTGGATATTAAGGGGCCGATTAAGGTGAGCGACACCAGCGGATATATGCAGGAGCTTGATTGTTTATCTGGCCGGAGGGACTGGTTCGAGCATTGATAGAGATGAGAGCGTTTTCCTCATGCGAAATGAGCTTCGTGCTAGGAATTTATTTTATGCTAATTTTACGATGCTCGTGTAAATACGATTTCTCCTTGATCAAATGTAGCAAATATCCTAATATTGTTATTTATTTCTGTGAAATATAATAAACTAATCATCAGATCTATTCATTAATAGTTGAAACAATTTTTTAACTATTAAGATTGAATTAGTTAAAAATGAAAGCATTAAAATAGTGGCATTATAGTTATTGTTTTGATAGTGTCTTATATTATTTCAAGATTTTTTTTTACATAATAGAAAATAAGAGAAACTACAGATTTCAATCATGTTATTCAATCTAAGAGAAGCTCAAATATTTAAGAGCAAATACAAGAGCACTAAAATTGTATCCGGATTACGGCATGACCGAGCAAAAGGATGTTTAGGCGCGAGAAGATCTCTTATCGTTCTCCTTACTTCCGACAAAAATTTTCAGCCAGTCAGCAAGGCAAACGAAATTTCGGCAGTCCGACGTCAAAATTTTCCAGCGCAGGCGCCCTCTCTTCCGATCATAAGTTGATTGTTTTTTCAGAAGCCAATACACCGTCCTCATTTTCGTTTACTCACACACACTGACGCACACACTCGACTCGAGAGTTTTTTTTTCAGAAAGCGCCGCCGCGCCATTGCGCCACGCGCGTTCTGCCAGCTCGCACGAGCCAGAGAGAAAGAGAGAGAGAGAGAGAGAAGTGAGCTTTCGCCCTGCCCGCACCTATATATATCCAACTCGGAGACCTGCCGTCGCACCTAGAGGAGAAAGCACGAAAGACTTGAAATTTCGAATGCGCGCTCGCAAGCTTTCGATATATCGACGCGTGTGAAGCTTCGCGTGTAGAGCGCAAATTTTTCGCCCTCGGAGAAGAGAGAGAGAGAAAGAGAGTCGGCCGAGAGACGATAAACGTTTGGCCTTTCGAGGAAGCGATTGGTTACACGCCGCGCGAGCAGATCAATCGTCACAAAGCAAGAGTGGGAGGGAAAGAGGGACATCGATCCGGTTGCGATTTGCGGAAAAATTGCGCTCGCGGCGGTAACGTTTTTTTATGGGAGCGTGTATTTTTTTTTCCCGGTACAACGCCCCCCTGAAAACGCCTCGCACGTTCGGGCTTCAAATTATTCTGGAGACGTTTTCCCCACTTAATGACGCCCTCGGCTACTCGCTCTCTATGTATACATACGCTTCTCTTATTCATTTTTTTTTCTCACCCCTCTCGCTCTTTCCCCGACTGTTACTACTTATCGATTTTGCGAACGGACAATATGTATATTTATTTTTCTTTTTCCGTCTAATCGATAACTGATTATCGGAGCGATCATCTCGTTTACATGCGCCGGCCGCCCTCCGTCTTATTCGGAGAAGCTTTAGTTTCTCGCAGTTATTCTTGGCCAGCCGACGTGTACTTAACGATTAAATTTATTTATACGACGCGCTCACGCGCTAGCGCACCGCCCGCAGCCGACTCTCTCTCTCTTTCTCTCTCTGTGTATGCGACTACTGATGTTTTAAAGACCATTAAGTGTAATATTTAAAAATAAAGTACATTATTTTTATGTTTCGAAGCTTGGCTTGTTTAATCTTGTAACGCACTCACGAGATCAAAAGTGTCGAGTCACAGAAAATCTTGACGATTAATTTATTTATCAAATCAAATCGTAACCTACACTTGTGAAGGTGGATATATATTTTCTATAATGAATTATTGAAGAAAATATTTGTTTTGATCATCCGAAAAATTGCTTTAATAAACAGCATAATATTTTTTGCCAAGAGCCTTAAATCGCTCATTAAACGAACTAATTAATAACGGACGCCGTAAAATTTCTTCATAATACGCGCACGCAAGACGCCCACGCAGCCCATAAAAATCCCGACAAAGCTGAATCAGGTCGGCGAATTGACGTGAGCTGTGCGGGGTGCGCGCGCGCGCGTGTGTGTAGGTATATATAAACCGAAAATGTAATCACCGTCAGCGCGCGGCCAGGTCGTATAACGAAAATCGACAGGTTTAACGATAAACTGTAAAATCGAATCAGTGCGCCGCGTCAGTTTACACGCTCCGCGCGCCCTCGCAATATTCCCCCGATAATATATTATATACATCGTCTGGATGATCGAACCGTCGCGTGAATGGAGCAGGGAGAGAGAGAGAGAGCCGGCCGACGCCTCGCGTGTATATATAGTCCTCGACGTCGTCTCGCGGGTACACACTTTGACCGCCAACGCGAATTCCCGACGCGATGCTCGCAGACTCAAGCACGAGCAGCACGACGACGACGACGACGACGACGACGACGACAACGACGAAGACTTAGAGGAGGAGGAGGAGGTTGTATGCACGATGCCGGCGTACTCGCGGTAAATTTCTGAGGCGAGGGAGAAAGAGAGCGCGTGTAACGCCGCCGGCTGGCAGAGCGCATGCTAGAGCGCAGATGCATGCGCGTACTAAATTTGGATAGGTTTTGCGCGCGCAAAATGAGAGGTTTAACGGGCACGACTGAATGGAGGGGTATATACGCTGGGCAAGCTGCTTCATGAGTATTTATGAATGACTAAATCTATGGGTTATTTTATTGAAATTCTCCGCTCGCTGGATTTTTTATTAATTTCGGATGAATTTGATGCATGGAAAATATTTTGCCCTGAAAATTTGAGCGCAGCAGTTTTAGCCGCTCTTAAAATATTCAATTAGAGCGTCGGCGGGGCTTCAGCAAGTTGAATATTCAGACAGAAGGGCTCGGGGGCGCACATGTAAATTTACATGCTCATAAATCTGCAAATATACAACATTTCTCTGTGTCTTTTTCGATAGCAGTAAAAGTGCGTGCATCGGTAGCTCTCGGCGCGCCATGTACAAAGTCAGAGCAACGAAAACCGCCTCGTCGCCGTGCGAGCGCTACTAACGGCGCCGGCACCGACGACGACTCGTGAATGTGTGTATATACGCGAGTGAGGCTCGGGTTTGCACGCATGAGCGCACACACAACCGGAGAAGGGAGAGAGAGAGAGACAAAGTCTCTCGTGCGCTACTCCAATTATATGTAATTTTGGACTGCGCCGAGGAAATGACTTTTGTCTCGATGTCTACGCCGCTCTCGTCGCGCGCGCACACTCGTACACAGAGACACAGACTGGCGACGTACGCGCTTTAAGAATCGACGACGACGATGAGCGCCGCGAGTTATGACGAGCCTGGGAGGCGGGCGCGCTTGTCCTTTCGCTTACTGAATGAGCCCGTCTGCTGCAAGAGAGAGAGAGAGAGAAAAAAACGTTGAACATTTTTTTCTCTGGCTTTCGGCTCTTTTTCTCCAAAACTTAAATCGTTTGAATTGTTGATTTTTTACCTCTACCTTGATAATTCCTCTGCTTTTTGTGAAGTGAATACTTGATTTTCTACGCTCAACTTTGGTTTCTTATTTTTTTTAAATCTATTTTCTGCCTTTACTTTAAAATAAACTCGTATTTCTTCAATCGTTTTAATTTAATGTATTTTTAACGATGGCTTATTAGGCTTAGGGGAATTCCAAGTTAGTATTGAAATGTAGAAATCTGTTCCATTTCCCTCGAATAAATGTACATTTTGAACAAATTTCAAGGGAAACGATAATTTAATAATCCCTCATAGCCCAGCTGATTATTACAATCTTTGGTTACAGTTCGATGATATTTATTTAATAAATGCAGCTAATGATCATAAATTCAACACATTTCAAACGAAGGGCAGAAACAATTAGAGACGAAATTATTCAACTATGTATATATATCTATTAATTTAAAGCCTTACCAAATTATTCAATTGCATACACACGTATTGTGTTTCAGTATTATAATAATTATTGGTTTATATATTTAAATATAATTATCGGAATAATTTTAAACTTAATTATAAGTGAGGAAAGAAACTGAAAATTAGTGTTTAGAATGGAAATAATATTAGCATTCATTCGTCATGGTGTGAAAAAGCATTTTCTTGTGTCAACATAATTCACTAGCGCGCAACTAATTAAATTTCCTTTCAAACGTATGAAACCATAATTTATTTACTCTTGAAAATTTAATGCATAACAACATTACCTACCCAAAATTAATTTATCCAGTTTTGCCCAAGCAGTGGTAATAAAGTAAATGACTCCGGGATTCATTTAGAGAAATTGTATTATATATATATTAAAAATTCTGTCTTTAAATATAATTATTTATGATTATACAATACATTCTATTTTAACTCAGTGAACATTTATAAAGTTAATGAAACGATTAAAAATCAAACGTAAACGAAATTGTACCAAAGTATTGGAAATTCAACTTTGATTTTTAACAATTATACGCAACTATAAAAAGAATTAACAATAATTAACAAAATATCAATCAACGTTGCATCTTCACTGCATTTATAATTCTTCACTCATCAAACCAAAACCACGCGATCAAACCCGTACACACAAAATAACGCTACACTTTTCATCGGCCGCTCTAAATCACTCCCACAATGGCTCTCACGTGGGCCTCTACAGTTGACACGCGCCCGGCCTTAGCATACACATACAGACACACACAGAGAGACACATAGAACTAGGTTCAGCGCGACCGAGATATATCCCGCAAGGTGTGACTGACTGCCGGCCATTAGCGTTGTAATTGATGCCGAAACGCCGATAGATCGGACGCGAACGAACGGCGGAAATAAAAGGCGGCGGCATGCCCGCGCCCCCCTCCTGCAGAGCTCAGCGTGAAAGTATATTATACCCCGACCCCGCGTGTGAAACTGCGAGCCTGCGAGAATTCCGTTCTCCGATCTCTATGTGTATGTGTGTGTGTGTGTGCTCGGCTCTCTCGGATTTGTCTATAGGGTGGCTTTCGAGAGAATGGCCATATTTTTCTCGCCACCGGAGCTTCGGCTCTTAAATTCGCGAATGACAAGAGAATGTTGAGAGAATGGAAAGGTGAATATGATATCGCTGGAGTCGAACTTTTTGAATCAGTGTGAAAGGCTATTTTACTAAAACATTGCAACAAATAATGAATTAAGGAAATACTCAAACCGAATTTAGCCTCTCGATTCAAGATTGAAAATGTCATTGCTTCAACAGCAAAATGGAACTAGTCAATATCGACTTTTTCTTTCAATTCTGTTATTTCTACAGTACATTTTGAAAATTTAACATTTTGAATCAGTAACAGCACTACCAGAAAATTGCATTTGCCTGCTGATTAAAAATCCAACATTCACTGACCTCAAAAAATGTACTTAAATCAAATTGCGCTCTAAAAGTAATCGCAATTATCCAACTTAGCCAAACCAAGCCCACAAATCCCATAATCAAGTCAACAACAAGCAAACTGTCAACACTAAATCAGTCGAATCATTCCAGCAAAATTCGAGAGCAGCATCAACGCAGCTCAAAACAAGCGAGCAAACAAACTTGCTCGCACGCATCGCGCTGCAACCTCTTATTCTGTTCCGCTTAGCGTATCGCACGCAGCTGCAGTAGCGCTCGCGCGCTCGCGATAAAATCGCTCATATAGAGCCGCTTGGCGAGCGATTCGCGGTAATCCGGAGTGCGCCGCTCTTTTGACGATCGCGCTCGCGCTGTGTGTGAGAGAGAGGGAGGGGAGGGGGGGGGGGTAAAAAAGAGCGAGATATAGAAGCGAATAGGTAGCTCGCGCCGGACTCAACAGGTCGGCCGGCGTGTGTATTCTGCCGCGCGCGGGCGGAATTCCAGAGTTATCATCGCGGCGCTCCTCCTCTATACATACTTTTTCCTCATTTTATAAGCATTATAAGCGCCCGATGAATATTAATGCCGCGATCGCCGGGCATTAGGGGCACGCTTGTATATTCTTTTCGCGTGGCGCGCGCGCCCGCACGGGCGCTTAGTCAGCGAGAAGCTATTCAAATTTCCCCTCCCCCTCCCACCCTCATTCTCTCTCTCGCTCGCTCTCTGTGCCCGGAATGAGAAAAGTCGGCTCGCGCGATGTATACAAGCGCAGAGATTCCGCGAGAGTTGGGAGAGCTTCGCGGGGGAGCGAGCAAAAGCAGTGACTCAGTGCGGGAGCGCCTTTTTGGGAATGAAATTTAGCATTGTTTCGGATTTGGATTGTCGTTTGAATTAATTTAGCGGCTTTTTGCGCTCGCGCTTAATGATATGGAGCTTTGTGCGTGCGATGACGCGCGCGCGCACAGATCCTCTTACGTAAAACTAACTGTTTAATTGAAATACATACTTGGAACTTGGGAGAATGAGCCGCGAGCCCAAGCTGGCTTCTTATCGAAACGAGGAGAGAGCGCATTGTGCTATTCTTTTCCTCTAGCTCGCTCTCGGTGTGTGTGTTGCTGCTCTTTTGGAACTCTATTATGTTTCGAGTAGTTTGAATTCCAATTTTTTTTTTCGACATCAATGCATATTACCTTCCATTTTATGTTTACAAACCTGCCCCCGAATATGCTTATGTTGCCTCTAGGTAGCTGCTGCAGTAGTTACAGACAATTTATTCAGACACACTTGTAGTTGGAATATATTCCGAATGAATAACATTTCCCAAACCTCATGCTTGTGCATTGTTCAGATAAAATTCGAGAATATACGAATACAGTTTAATCCATGCTTGTTTTATTAAAATTTTATCCTATACATTTTAATAAAATAATTCCAACGTTTAATCAACACATCATCCAGCGCAACGGGCTCAAATTTTATTACAGAATAAAATTTAAAAATTGCATATAAATAAAATCCAAATATAAACAGAACAATAGTTAATAAAACACTCCCAGTGATATTTCCAACGGGCAAATCCAATTCGACCTCGTGATTAATAATTTATTCGCGAACTAATAGCGCCCGAGATCTAATTGCTGCATTAATCGAGCGCGCACTGGAAATTTCGACTTATATTCAGGCAGCTTTGAATTATGCCTCATAGATGAGAAATTGCATCTGTAAAAGCGGCCCAGACTCTGAATTCGCCGGGAAATCAGTTCTCTTTCCTATAAATATCGATTCAAAAAGTCCGGCACGTAGGCAAAACAACAGTGTGCGGGCTGGTAAAAATAAAATTAATTTTCCCGGAGAAAGAGAAAAGAGGGAAAAATCGGACCGAAGAGAAGAGGAGAGGAGAGGAGAGAGAAAAGGAACCGCGCTTATAAAAGAGATCGAGCGATGTTATGCTCGAGCGCGCAAGCGATTCTTCCCACGTACGCGCAGCGGCTCCCGCGCTCGCTCTCTTATAATGTGTCTTGCCGCCCGGCTCGCTCGCATATATAACCTGTGCTCCTAGTTACATGCCTTTTTAGAAAGGCTTATCACAGGAGCGTGTCTCTCTCGCGCTCTGGCTCGCACGCTCCTGACTCTACATCTGTGCTAGCGAGTGTCTGACTGTGTGTGTGTGGGTATAGGAAAGGCGTTGCGTAAAGGCTGTGTACACGGACGGTATGTGTATATATATATATACAATGCACTTTTCGAGTTCAAGGTGTTGTGTGTGTGCTGCTGCTGCTGCTGCTCTCCGCTGCTGATGACGAGTTTGGGAAAGCGAAAAGCGCGCTCGCGCAGCTGCGTGCGGTTTCTCGGCTTTTTAGCTGGCTTTGTTCGGAACTCTTCGAGCCCCAGTAGTATCACGTGTGTCTAGGTATTATTACATGCACGCTGAAGGAGGAAGAAAAAAGGTATTAGTAATAATGGTTATTTCGCGTGAGCTAGTCGTTCCTGCTTTATTTTTTTCTATCTTTTGTTCTGCCTTGATTTGTAACATTAGGAATGATCACGGCTCTAGAGAGGAGTTTGCGGAATCGTTTAAATTGCCCGCTCTTTATTCTTATGACTTCTTTTCATGATCACCTCAACGATCCTATATTTTTTCTATCTAATCTATTGTATTGCGACTTTTACTTTCCTTAGTTATTTATTACGATTCGCCGGATTGCATGAGCCCCTCAAATTGGATCTTTTACTAATGTATTTTTGATAAAGCTACATTTTTCCATTATTATTTTTAAATATAACAGATATCGAGCTCTTTATTGCAATTACCTCTGAAATTCAGCGATAAGAACACCTCCACGTGTAATTATGCTTAATGCATCAGACGCAATTAATTCTCTAATGAATTGGTTAAGGACGCTGAATGTCACTCAATTGTCTTTGTAGGTCGGCCTATTGAATTTGGTTTATCAGATTGATGCAATTTAATTAATGAGGTTTCCGCGGTCATTTGCATATTCCACATGAAAACAAAAACTCGATCGTGGAACCAGTAAACTAGTTTGTTACAAATCCAATAAAATAGAGACTTTATTGCATTTACACGGATTTCTAAAGTTTAAATAAAATAATTTTTAACCCAAAGATAAAAGCAGAAATCCGAGCTTTCTTTTAACATTTTAATAACAATCTGAATTGAATTTCAAAAAACGCTCGTCTAATATTTGACAAATTTATAAATTAAATAAAGTGAGTAAAAGAACTTTTGCATTACTCCAGGAAAGCTAGATATTTTGCATGAAATTTTCATCAGAAATTCAAGATATCCCATTTCGCGAGTAAACATTTCATTTGTTTAAACAAAGCAAAATTGCAACGTGATTACATCAGGGCCCTTAACCGCCTTAACGCTGGGAACTTTCGTTATCTCCGTGGCAGAGAAAATTCCAGGTCGGA
Source organism: Eupelmus urozonus (assembly GCA_900480035.1). Classification (NCBI taxonomy): domain Eukaryota; kingdom Metazoa; phylum Arthropoda; class Insecta; order Hymenoptera; family Eupelmidae; genus Eupelmus; species Eupelmus urozonus. The sequence goes on along the minus strand of UELX01000615.1, from coordinate 14,629 downwards.
AACGCGAAATCGCGGCGACTAACTACGCAGTTACATTTTATTCACTTACTACTTAAAAAGCTGAGGCGGCATCAAAAGCGACGCTATCTTTCGTTTCATTCACAATTACGTTCTCGACAAAAGCTTTTTCTCTCCCTCTCCCCTGTCCCTTATCTTAGTTACGTTTCTGCCTTCCCTGATGCGCTCGCCTTCTACCGTTTTCTGCACTCTGACACTTTTATAAAAGCTTACAAGCGAACTTCAGAATCTTCAGATGCAGCTGATGTAAATTTAACATGGATCAGCCTGAAGGCGGCTGCAAAGCGCACTCTATAACATTATTATGTAAGGTGCATAAATAGAGAAAGATAGCCAAATGGAAAATGAATATTTCTGTAGCCATGTAGCGGGCTCTTTATTTCTGTTTGCACGTGTACCAGGCTTTGTTCCTTTGTAAACGTATTGCACCAGATAATTAATGCAATATCGTATGTACGTAAAAATATTAAAATGTTAATGATACCGATCTTTTTAATAAAACTGTATTATTCACTATCAGTGTTTCAGAATTATATGAAAAGCTTGAATGCTCGTTCATTTTTTGAACATCTGTAATCACAGAGAGTTCAGTAATACAATATTTAAAACTTTGTATGAATTCAATGACTTTAACAAATTGTTGATTAAAGCTGCTTTTATTGTCTAGACAAAAGTTTTTATTCAATTAAAAAGTATTTCATTTCGATGCTTAATTATCTGGCTTAGCTATTCATCAGTCTGCATCCATAACCGTATATTTTTAAGAGCCTATGTTTTATCACTTTAGCGAAAATAAGGTTTCCAGCGACTCGCTAAGCTTGCTTTAGAGTTTGGAAAAAATAACTGCTATTAAGGCTTAACTATGCTTTAGAGGCGCGAAACCCGGTACTTTTCTTACGAGGCAGGTAAAAGGTGAGCTCCTCGAAGGGTTAAAAGCGTCAATTTGAAAAAATTTCACGCTCTGCCTTGAAGCACGCTTTAAAACGTAATTTTCAATCATTGTTTGCCCCCGCTCCCTCGAGCTGCAACCGTTCCATCCTCCCCAATTTGCAGTTACAATGATTGCACAGCTGAAAAATGCCTCAATTAAAATTCTCCTACGGTCTCTCGTAGCAGCTCCCGGCTCTCTGGCTCCCTGGAAATTCGCGCAACGAGCTCGCCCGATTGTAATAACGCGCCCTCTTGTACGCAAAGGCAGCCAGCCCCGAAAAAAGAGCCCGTCTCATTACGCTTTCTATTAACAGAGCGGCCAATTAAGTCTCGATTATATCCTCCTCCACTCCACGTGCAGACCCTACATACACACCCACACGCGTTTATGCACATCTTCAAAATGCCCCCCCGCTTTACCAGCAGGAGGAACGCAATCGTGCGCTCACGACTCGCAAAGTAAACGTCTGCTCGCGCCGAGAAGCCAGAGAGCAGCAGCAGTAGCGGCGAAATTATTCGGCCGTCTGTATATATACCCACACACGCAGCGGAGAGGGCATACGCTAAATTCGGAGCGCGCGTGTGACGGGCATGCATACGAGGCGATATTCGGCGCGCAAAGGAAATCGCCGCGGGTATATACATTGTCATTCGTATAATGAAGATACGCGGTAGCGAGAGCTGCCTTTGATTCGTGCGCGGGCCCGCGACTTTGCTTCTCCTTCTTTTTTTTCGCTACTCCTTTTCAAAGCAGCGCGCGAGCTTCTTTGCGGCCTCGGGAAGGACGCGCTTCGTGGAATAACACCGATACGTGAGCGCCGCGAGCCTTTTGATGTGGGATTTAATTTACGTGCTTCGCAGACGCGGGGGCGCGCTGTCAAACGCCGCGCGACGAGACTGCGGATCAAGCTCGTCGGGCTCGCTGCGTTATTATCGTCCCAGGATTTTTCTACCTCTCGGCTTTGACTTCGCGCTTGGTTGACGGAAAAATTGTTTCGACTTACGCTCAGGAGAGCTGGGGATTGCAGCTTTTTGCGCTTTTTACCTGCCCGAGCTGAATGGCCTAACTAGCGGCGGGTTTGAGGTTCCTTTTCATGCGTTAATTCAGATTAGCTTGTGAGGCTGCTTCAGCTTTTTCATCTTTTCGATACTTGATATCAATGGTACATTTATCATAATGTTTATTCAAGTTTAGTTAATATTAACTGTTAGTGATAAATTTTTCTCTTTTACCGGCTTGATGTTTAAATGAATAAAAGAAACAAAATGCACGTTTGTGTAAAAATGTTCTCCAGTTTCAAAACATTAAAAATATTTAACGTTTTTTATGATAATATTTAACGGAATGAAAGCGGAGATCTTTGTAAATCGCGTTATTCAATAACATTCATTCGATGCTTTCGTCAGCGTTAAAATTTATCGCGCTAATAATAATTCGTTCAACAATTTCGCGATGAAAATTTCAAACTAAATAAAATAAAATTCTGAATATTTAATTATTTAAAGTAAGAATGCCCACACGCGTTCATTGAATCACACTAGCCGAAATCGGATAATTCACGGAGCTAAACAGCACAATATCATTTAATCTAGAGCACACAATAAGCCACGCGCAGAAATCATTACAATCCGATAATCAAATCCAGCATTGGCTCGCATGAGGAAACGAATGCCGCGAGCGCGATCATGAAGCAGCGCAGAAGCTCCCCCGCAACGATTGATAAATCGTCCGCACGATTGAATCTGAGAAGGCAGATCTCGCGTTGTCTCGTCGTTTTTCAGGCCGCTGAAGCGCAAGCCTCGCGCTAGTGCGAGCAGCGAAGGTGCAGCTAGAAGATTAATAGGCGAGCCTCCTCGCGCAAACATTTGCCGGGGCGCCGCTCGTAAATAGGCTGATCGATCGGCGCTGGTGCGGTTTGTCGCGGCGGCGGCACGCTAGCGCCAGGTGTTGTTCACCCCGGCATTACGCGCGAGTTGTAATGCGCTGATATGAGCGCGTCTCGAGAGCGCTTAATTGCCGGAGATCAGCGAATTGGGCTAGGGAAGCTCGCCCGTCTTCCGCCGGAGATATATAATTGTTGCTGGGGATGCGTTCGCGGCTGAGCGCTCGTTTCAGATTAGATAGAGAGAGAGAGAGCCAGCTGCGGGAGGGAGAGAGAGCTAAGGAAGTGCCATCGCAGCTGTGGCTCTCGATTGCGAGGTGGCAATAGCTTTGTGCGAGTTTGTCGGATGATTGCGCGGAGATTGAGGGGAGTTATATGCGGCTGTTACGTCATTTACTTCCTTCCGGCTCACTGAATTTCTTGAGATTATGGTGTCAATGCTGTTGTATTCTTTTTATGTTTAATAAAAACTTATAACCAAACCAAGATTTTTATAGAAGATATTTATAAAATCAAAGAATAAATAGATAATAGCATGATTTATTCACTGTAAACTGATCAGTAAAACTTGTAAAACTCCATTGAATTAGTTTACCAATGACATTTACTACTGCAATTTGAAATTTCCTGCAGGATAATAAGTTTCACCAATTTTATCTAAAACTCAGCTAAAATACAGCGTCAATCAAAACTACTTCCTACACCGCGCTTATGCACCGACGTGCCAATCAATCGCGCTGATCCCGCATTCCTTTTTATCCGGCTCTCGCGATCATCCCGCTCCTCTATCTCGCTAAAACAATTAATTTCTCGTTCTTCAATCACTATACGCAACCGACTGTTTAGACTCCCAGCTTGATCACCTCCCCCCCCCCTCTCTCTTTTTCATCCGGTGTCGGCTTTCATCGGCCGCGCATCGATCGACCATCGCGCTCGCTCGATCATTTACAAAACAGAGATCGCAGCTCATTGTCGTTATGGGCTTTTCGACTGTGCTCGTGCCAACTTTTATAACGCGTCGATGCCCATACGCGTATGTGTGCGCGCCGCTTCTTTATTTTACGAGCCGGAGCTGGCTGCCTGCGCGCACGGGGCCGGCGATAAAAAGTAAGAAGGCCTTTCTCGTCTCTCTCTCTCTCTCTCACTCGACGTGGGTGTCCTCGAGCACACGCGCGCGAGTAGAGACTCGCTCGACTTTGTAGCGGGAAAATTAATTCTTTGCTACGTCAGCAATACGCCGATAAGGATCGCGCGCGCTCGCGTTCGCGCAGGTTTCGAACTTTCGATCCCCGGCTTCTCTGCTCATTTTCTCTTCCTGAATAAATATTCGAGAAGTCATACCGAGCGTTATCGGTCCATGTGCACGAACGCGTAATAATGTACTCGGATATGATTAAGTAGAAAAAGGCAGTGGTAAGACTATGGTGGGGCATTTTTTTCAAAATTCAAGTCTTTCGGAACAATAAATCACTAATGAGCTATATTTCACGCCCGCAATGAAACAATGAAAGCCTTAAAACCCTCAATAGAGCTGGCTATACCCCGTATGAAAACAACCATCAAAAATATCGATCAATAGATGAAAAGCTGGAGGACGAGGCCCACCAAGGGAGCGAACCGGAGCAACAAACCGCAGAGCGCTACTATCAGAGCCCGGAAAGATATATAGGCCCGCGGGAGCGGACGTCACGAGTGTCGCGCCATGGATAAATAATCAAAATAGCGCGCCCTCTCTCTCTCTCGCAGGCACACGCAGAAGCTCGTTCGGCGTTCTCACACATGCGCGGATATACGCAGAGAGCACAATGTGCCTCGCTCCCCGATATATAATGCGCCAATCGGCCCAAAGCCCATCTGGACACGAAGTTTAATGACGCGAGTCGAATGGGCATTAGGCTTCGGGAGAGTCGCTCGAACAAGCTCGCCTCCTCGCTTATATGTTCGCTGATGCATCGTCTTGCGCGGCTATAGAGCCAAGACACTGCTCGTTGAGGGCGCGGGCTCTATATGTACTTTGTCATTATTGAATTGTTGAAGGGTTGATGCACTGTTTTGCTGGGTTTTGAATTTATTCTCGGATTTTCTTTGTACGTTGGATTTTTTTTTGAAAATTGTCATTCATCGTTACGATTAATTCGATTTCAATAATTATCTGGATTGTTCCTTTTTGAAATAAAAGTAATATCGGAAAATGCAGATTATTTCCATTTTCAATTTTGAATATATTCCGATAATGTGATTCTCGTTTTTAAATCATTAATTTAACTTTATGTTATCGCTTTTTGGAATCGACAATTAAAAATTCACTGCCCGTGAAAATTGAAGATCTGTAAAACAGTTTTTACATTGCTAAAAAATATTTATATTACAAATTTTATTTAAACTAAAATAGAGCTAAAATCAGTTTTCACTTAGCAGTTTATAAACTTTTTGTCCTTTTGTAATTATACCCACTTTTTTTAATTGGGCATAATAATTTAAATTTAATAGTAAAAATGTTTGTTCTATCTGCTTCTTTATATTTATTTACACACAGTCAATTTATCGAATCTGTCTATTCCTGGTGATTTCAATCAAATCAACTAATGCGCAACTTCAAATTCAAAATAATCAAGAACAATGATTATCGACAAAACGTATCCGATATTGAAGCACGCTTCCAAGTGTCAATCACAACTGAAATTTCACGCAAATTATTCGAGTGAACGCTAGAGTTCGAAATAGGCTTCGTTCGATTCCGACACAGTGGAAATAAAATCCAGACTCGCAAAAAAATCTAGATAAACTTTCATCTGAAATTCCTAAGCATCACTATTTAACATTTAATCAAGCCGGCCCGAGCCTTTAGAAATGCATTATTCGTAAAATAAGCAACCTGACAAATTGCTCCTTGTCATCGCAGGCTGCAAAAGTGTCGCTTGAGATCGGGAAAGCGATCGAGATTAAGCAGCGGCGCTAAGCCCCCGCGATCGATAATATTCATCAGGCGGCTCTGTACACAAGCCCTCCAACAATACACTTGAGCGAGAGAGAGAGCGCCTTGCGATCAATCCTATTCATGCGGGCTAACGCGCGTCGGCGTGTTGTACGCGCGACGAAAGTACAATAATCCGAGCGCGCGGGCTCCGCAGAGTCGATCCCCCGGCCTGGCGCGCACCGGCGAAAGGAAGTAAGGTCTAGTGAAGCTCGAAACGAATTCGTGCCATCCAACCAAGCGCATCCTATTCCCAGTCAGTCTACGCTCTATCGAGCTTTGGGTGGGCCTTCCGCGTTTTATGGCCCTCGACTTGTGCGTCTTTTTGTGTGTGTGAGCGCGTGGGTGTATGTGCCCGGCGAGGGCAATCAATGAGAGAGAGAGTGAGCCAGCCGTTGTCTCCGCGTGTGCGCTTCTGCGGTGGCTCGACAATGAGGCGGCAGGCCGAGCGTTCAGGCGTGTAAGGGAGTTATTGGCGAATTGCCGTGAGCTGGAGCTTGTGTCTACAACTTACTGCTGTACGTGCGAAAATATTGTGCCCGGGATCGCGTGTGTTTGACGGCGATTTGTTGGGAGCTCGGCTATTTCGTTATTAAGACTTTTTTTATTTCCGAGAAAATCGATTTCATTTTTTAGCTCCTGCGACATTTAACAAATAAATTACCTGCTTTATTAACTGGAATCTATGAAATTTATCAAGTACATGCGAATTAAACTTTTACTTGTGTATATTTTCTTAATCAATCTTTTTATCCTGCAATAGTTATGTTTGAAATTTTTACGATGTACTTTTGAATTGAAAATTAATCAAATACCCAAAAAAAATATAATAAATTTTCAATTACCAAGATGACCCTGTTCCGTTAATCCAGTAGTACAATAGCTCGTAAACGAAAAAATAAATTTAGTATCGAAATTAGGGTAGCTCTTTAATGAAGCAGCCTAACGCGAAAAAGAAATGACATCAGAATACAGCCATAGAAAACTACTGTCGTAGTCCAGTAAGCACATGAACGAAGCATATTGCTCGTATAGCTCTTCTCAATCATTACTCCGAAAGCCTAATTACTCCGGCAGCTAAACAAACTCATTGCATCATTACCATCCGAACGAGCCGGGCAGCAACTTTGTCTGGCCGGGCAAGACAAAAGCGGCAATGGCAATTAAACTTTTACGAGCCATTAAAAGAAAAAGCGTCTATAGTTACACAAAGCCGAGCGAGAAAGCAGCGCGCAACTCGCGATCGACAAAGAATCGTCGCTCGATCGCGCAAAAATATACCAGTCACGATATAGTTAGCCGGCGTGCGCGCGAGTGAGAACGAACCTTGACACGATTTGTACGCCGATGTGTAAGAGAGAAGACAAAGGTGTATCGGCGCACTTCTCAAATTGACCTACTAGCTGCGCTAATATGACGCGAGCGCGCACTCAAAGATAATTGTCGCATACACATATACACGTATACAACAACGCAAACTTCGTCTCCAATTAGAGTGGCTCTAACAGCGGGACGGGGAAGGTGTTAAATCGCGGCGCCTGTCGTAAAATTCGACGGCTTTTATACGCCTGAGATTTTTCATATAAGGCGTAGCTGAGAACCGATCAAATTTTTATGGGATCGGCGCTAAGCCTTTTTTTATTCGCCGCGCTTTTGTTTTGTTTGTCGTCGTCGTCGGCGGCGGCGGCGGCGGCTGCGGTGGTTTAGCCGAGGTAGAGGTGATTTCATTCGCCGATGGGAAAGTGAGTAATACGTGAGCGTAGCTCGCCGATAAATTAGTCAGTGTCTCGTTATACTTTGAGGTCGTAAGAGTAAGGCGCAAGCGTATAACAAAGGAGATGCGCGCTGGGAAAGAGGAGGCGAATCAGGAAAAGAGGCTTTTATGGCGGGAGCTTTTATGATTTTTCTTTATCTTACCGCGAGCCAACACTATTATATTTTGACGTGTGAATATAGTCACTCAGTTTTTCCTCGATTATTCTTTTTACCTTGTGGATTTTTATTTGATCAACGAAATTGCTACGAGCGCTTTAATTAAACATTAAACGCCCCCGCATCTGGCACGAATTTGATTTTTATTTGAAACTGCATATTAAGTCCGCGCGGAAAATTTTAAATCCCTAAAAGCGTTTATTTTATTGAAATTATTTATTATGCGTCGGGTAAATTGAATTTCGCGAAAGCCCGTTAGAGGACGAGGCGCACGAATTATTCTCATTCCGCAATTAAATTATCAATTTAAATAAGCCATAAATATTAAATAACAACTCGCAGACCGAGATTATCATTATCCTTATTAGACAGAAAACTTACAGCGCTCAATTCTTTTCCAAAACGCCATTGAAATGTTAATCAAAGTACCTTCGATCCTCTAAAACATAAATATTTACGCTACAATTTCCCACGCGATTCTACTTTCGAGCGCTGACCCGAGCTCGCGCGCGGCAGAAGTATATATCCAGTCGGCGCAAACATTTGCTCAAGATAATTGGCCCAAAGCTCGGCCTCTCCCCGCGAAGTTAATCACTCTTTGCGAAATTAATTAAGTTGCACGTCGCCGTAGCCGGCTGCAGCCGCACCAACGCCAAAAGAAAACCCAGCCGCTCCCTTCAAGAAAACGCCGGGCCCGAAAAAAAGCGGAGAAACTTGGAAACTCCTCTTCCTGCAAAACATGTAGCAACACCCTTTGCGTATACAGCCCCCCGAGAGTCTCGCTGCGCAATCATATAAGCAGACGGCCGACATAACGAAAAGCCGCGTCGCGCACCGAGAATATTGAGGTACAAAGTCTACGCTTCTCTGTACGTGTGTGTGCGTGGATGTGTACGTCTCGGGGTGGCAAAGGCAATTTATCCCGGGAAGTTGACGAGCGTCAAGCGTGAAAATTAACTTTGTTCGCGCTCCGACGTAAAACTAACTTTATTAGCTGCGACACACGTACGTGTATGCCGCCGCGCGTTTACAGGTGCAATACACACAGCACGCGAATTTTATGGAGGCCTGCCGCGCGCGAGCCGCTCTCTCACTCTTTCTGTTGCTGGCCCGGACAAATATCTCGTCGCTTAATGTCGGGGAAAAAAAGGAGTCAGGCTATGATCCTTCATTCTTTTTTAGTGCGACAGCTCTGCTTTTTCTTGGCCTGGTTAGCCGGCGTTTTATAGGGCCGTTACGGATGGCCGCGAGGGTTGACGGGCGCGGCAAAAAAATCTTGTAATATTGACGTAAGCTCGTTCTACTCAATCAAGCGCCCTTAAAGGTGATTTGCCCCGACAAAACGGGGGAGAGAGCAGAGCTAGGGGAAAATATAATTTCTTTTAATTTGATTGCGTGTCGCTGGGCGTGGAAATTTTTATTTTAATGCGGGCGGAATTGTGAGGGTAAACGAGATTTTTCGTGAACTTTATTAGTGTGTTAATATTTTTTTACCTTGGCCGAGGATTTATCGGTATAATCGTTTTCTTTCTCTCGGGAAAGCTGTGTGGGTCACGCCAGTTCTTGGAACGGGCTAAAGTCAAGCCTGCTTAAATTGCTTGTAATACATCATACCGGGCAGATCTCATTAAATTCTTATTTATTTTTCTATCAGACTAGGCTTCGAAATACTCGGTAGAAAAAAGAAATAAACTGAATTTATAAGGCACACGAAATCATCCATATTTTTATGATTTAATCTATTCAGGCAATGAATTGTTAATAATGATAATCAAAAATGACAAATTAAAAGATTATTTTTATTTTTCTGAAACATTAATCCATCAACTAGAGTGAGCCGCAATGGCATATTATTAGATTTGACAGAATTTTGAACGACGTCAAGAAAAACATGAAAATAAGTTCACGTCGATAAGCAATTTTTGAAGTAAATTTTGACGACGAGAGCCAACTAAAAAGCTGAAGCCATTTACGAACGCAATTACCCATAAAAAGAAAAAAAGTAATTACAGCCTACCGAAGAGTAAAATCAATGCTAAATAAATTTCTGATCCTCCTCTGGCCAAAGTAAATTTCTCCTTATTTATCTAGCTTTGAGGGCTTTTACGGGCCAAGAGAATAGCCCGTTGCGAATGAATAAAGAGCCGCGGAGCGGCATCCAAGCGGAAAGGCTCTATTGCATAAGGAAACAAAAGGCAGATCGCGGAGAGCGCGCTGCAACAGTCAATCTCCTCTCAACTTTCTTCGTCCGTGATCGTTCGAAAGCACTTTGCGACGACCCAGATATACATTGCGCGCCGGCTGCAAAGTGTCACGTCGCGGCGCGCGCGGCGGAGAAAAAAATATCCATCTCTAAGAGAGATCCGCGCCGTAGTCTCATCCTCCGCGCTCCAGTTGCGCCCGCGGCGCAGATCTGGGTCAGATCGGCCCCCGAGCTTGCGGCGGCACGCAGGATATGTCGTCTCCGCGAGGGGGAGATGCAAGATTTTCGTATTTTTTTTTTTTTTTCTTTTTCTTTCTCATCTCCCATTTCTCGAGCAGGAATTTTCGGTTGGAGCGATAAGCCGGGGGTAGGAGATGACAATCTCGCTAAGGAATTAGCATTGGAATTTCTGAGCGCCGAGTTTGTTTGGAGGGCGAGAGAAGGGGAGTTTATTCGGCGCGGGAGATCGATCTAATTTGCGGGCCTGTAGAAGTATTTAGATTTGCCGGCGGATTTTCGGACGAGGGCTTTTATTTGGGGATCGATTAACATGGCGTTTAAAAAGGCTTTTTATGAAACGTTATTTGCGATCGTTTCCAAGAATGGCTTGTTGACTTTAAGGAGGAATGATAAGAGTAGAAGCGAAATTCTCAACATGCTGCGAATTCCAAACTCTAATTATCTTGTTATTATTATCGGCCTGATATCTGGATATTTGTTGATTTATCGATAATTTGATTATCTGCTACTAAATATTAACTTTCATATAGACGGAATATAATTTACATTCTTAGGAATTTCACATTCAACGTACAAGAAAATTATTCTGGAAAATCTTTTTTTTTAATATAAATTTCATATTTCGAAATATGCAATTTACATGCAGACAAATGCCTTAAATCCGAATAAATATTTATTTCTATTTTACTGCATTCATATTCGCATATTGCATTCAAAAACATCTCTCCTCTTTCAATCTTTTTCAAGCGTTTCAATATTTAAAAATAAATACTCTCTTGATATATAAATTGATAAAATAAAAATACCTTTCAGTATAATATCATTTTTCTTTCACACACATAGCCAGCCGCAGCCGCCCACGCACACATGGCACTCGTAGCGAAATTTTTTTTAATAATTCTCCACGGTTATCCCAACCGTGCAGCTTGTTCCATTTTCGCTCGAAACCCGCGCTCGCATCCTGCAGCGTTGATTGTTAACTCTCGAGGCTCTCCCTCGTCTTACACTTACGAGCGCGCCCTCGTCATCTTCTTATCCTACTTTCGTTCTCTCGGGCTGCTTTTTTTTCCTCCTCCTTACTCTCGACAAGAGCGTTTCTCTCATTTCTTTTCTCGCGCGCGCGCCGAGCGCCGAGCGCTCGGTGAGAGAAGAGCCAGATCGATACGACAAATTTCCTCCGGACTCGCGTTCTCCGGAAATTGGCCAATCTTAGCGGATCGGTTCGCCGATTTCTCGCAATTGAAAGTACAAGTTCGGCAGCTCCTTTTTTCTCTTCCAGCCGGGGCTCCCGCAGCGTGATCTATTCTTCTGGTCTCGTGTATCCGCGTTGTAGCGTCGGCCCTTCATTTCCCCTCCTGCCCACCCGTGATAATATCGTTTAAGATTTCCGCTGCGAATCGCTTTATATTGGCCCGGCGCTTTTTCCTTCTCGAACGCGAGCTAGCTTCAAAGCTAAGGGATAGCATTTCTCCTGATTTCTTTTCTGCGGGGATAGCTGGAATGAAGTCGAGTTGGACGCACTTAATTATTACGAACTTGCTTGAGAATTGCTTTTTACGTTATTTAAAAATATTTTATTCCTCTTCCGTTAAAGTTTTAATTGCAAATTAAAAATTTAGATTAGATCGCCAAGTTAATTATAAATTTAATTTCACTTGCAGATCGATCAATTACTCAACATTGTATCTAGAGTCGTACAAAATTAACACAATCTAAGCTCGCAAATAATATTAATTAAATCGTTAATCAATATTAATTATAAAAGCAATACTCAACAGTAAACGCAACTCCATTAACAAATTATAAACAAGCGAGCCGTCAAAAATCACAACTCCCCTTCACTTGTCGCTTGTCAATTTTAATGAAAAACAATCACAGTCTTCCAGCCGCGACAAATCAATTGAATCAAGCTCACAACCTAATCATAATAAAAAGCTCCTACATGAAGCCCTGCTCTATAGCACGCGCGCAGCTTGCGTCAAACTCAGTCAATAATCCTGGTCAGCCCAGGCATAAATCAGTCTCGAGCGGTGCCAGCGGTCCGTGTAACCTGCCCGCCCGCAAAAAGCCCCGCACGCCCGCAATATCCGCGCGATCGGGCATTAGCATAGCGCGTAATTAAATTACGAAGGCAGCAGCACGTGTGAGCCGGCAGGCGACGAGGCTAAGGCCGGGCGACAGCTTGCCGGAGGAGCAACTTTAAACTGCCCTCTCTCGATCGTCCGCCGAGCGTCACATCGCCTATGATGTGTACGCGGGCCACCTTTCTCCCCAAGTTTTCAATAATTGCCCGCGCCTCCCAGTTATAACGGCGCGCGCTTGGAAAAGGTCCGAGTTCGGAAACAATTTAATGGCTTTCAGAGGGGGGCGAGCCGGCTACTAAAAAGTCGTTACAACTCGAGAGAAGCGTTTAGAGAAACTCGGCCTCGCGGCTATCTCATCCTCTGTTTTTCCCACCTTTCTCTCTTTCAACTCTTGGCCGTTTTCTATTCTACTTCGATCGGCGCCGCTGCAAGCTCGCCTCTTCGGGCGCCAGTTCAATTCGCGCCTTTAAATTGCCCTGACTTAGAGAACTTGAGTTTCGGTTTATGCCCGCGAATGGGCTGCCGCGCTCGGGCTTTTGAATTCTCTCCGGGTTATTTGGCTCCAGCCCCCTCGACTCGCGACTACTAACCCGAGTACGTTTTCGCGAGCGCTCTATAATTTCCCCTGGATTTTCTCGTTTTCGCGGTGCGATCGCACTCATGATTCGATCGTCCGGATTGATATGGCCACTCGAAAATTCCTGAAATATTAGTTTTTAACGCCGGCCGAGTTTTGTTTAGTCTAAGAGCACCGAGAGATAAAGCGAATTTTGCCCAGAGCCTTCGGGAAGTTGGCAGTCTTCCCAGCAGACAATGCCTGAACGTCGAATTGAAAGTAAATGCGGTCGTTGAAAATTCCCATTGCATAATCTTGTGTATACGTAAAACGATCGCCTCGTGATTAATGCTCATCCTAACTTCTCGTAAATATCTTCAAAGAAACACAAGAAGATAAATATTAATCAAACTGAGCTGAAGCTATAAACAACTTCATGCTGTTTAATCTTATTATATCGAACAATGTTGTATGTAATAACAAAATTCCCAGCAATCGTTTTTTTATAAATAAAGCGAAAGAAAGTAATAATTTCAAATATAGTTTGAGTAAATTTGGTCGATTCTGGCAAAAAGATTAACGAAAAAAGCCGTGCCGGAGGCACTTGAAGTGAAGAGCTTGCAAGCTCATAACCATAAACACGCTGAGAGCTTGTCGACAAGCGCACTATGTGCTCTGCGAGCACGGCAAACGGTGCATCGCGAAAACTACCATCTCGCTTTATCGAATCAGCCATCGAGTATATTTCGAAACTATAACGCTCTCCTCAACATTGTACCTACTCTACTCTAAGGCAGACAGCTTTCAAAAGCCGCGACGGGGGAGGAAAGCGGCTCTGCCAACTGTTCTTTGGCCGCGCCGTAAATCACTCTGTAGCAGGCAGCCGTCTAAAGTGAGAGAGAGAGAGAGAGAGAGAGAGAGAGAGAGAGAGAGAGGCAGGGGGTTGGCGGCTGCTGCTGCGGCGCCTCCTTGTTTTTCCTCGGGCCGGCTCGGAATAGTAAATAAATACTGGCGCGGGCGCGATAAAAGAGCCTCCGCCGCGAGAGCTGCTTCTCCGTGCTGCGGAGGCTCGATTGATGCCTCGCGCTTGTTTATTTACGGCATATTTTGCTTACCGAATGCGTTAAGATAGAAATGATGCCCTTTTTATGCGGATTCGCTGATTGGCTGGCGCTGAAGGAAGCTTTTCGGCTGTATCAATTTCAATTAAAAACCGCGGCTCGTTCGTTTTAATTTGGAACGAATAAATATTATCCGCGACTTGCTTTTCGGACGCGCGGTATAAATTTTCATTTCTCGACAGTGAAACATTACAGCCTGGAGAAAAGTGCGCGCACTTTCAGCCTTTTGAATAATGCCGAGTATTATTGTTACATGTCGGGGACTTGCTTAAGTTATGAATTTGCAAAAATTTGAGTGCCGAGAAGAAATGTCTCGGCCCCATCTTTCTCAATTTTCCTAATAGCTCTATTTTTTTCAATATGCGGTGTTTGGGAAGAAAAAACTTTGTGCAACTTCACTTTGCATTTTGATAATGACAAAGAGTTGTGATAAAATATAGATATGAAGAAATATTATAGGTCACACATTAATTAATTTACTTGAGTATTTATGTATTTCTACAATCTGTTTGTGAAGTTACTTTTATTATAAAAATAAAAATCAATTCTAAAAATTTGATTTCTAAATAAAAAAATATGATATCTTTAAAAGTCGAAACCATTAAATAAACTTTTCTTTCTGAATATATAAAAATATCTTTCTATAGAATAAATTTAATAAACCACTAGAAAAAGTACTATTGTTAAG